>VUQS01002184.1:0-13918 GCA_015108495.1 Heterochromis multidens | reverse complement strand
ATATAGTCTGACTGCTGAATATTGGATATTGCAACCTGTGGTGTTTGTGTAGGAAAGCTCAACAAAGATTATTATTATTATTATTATTATTATCACTGCTTACACTTAAGAAAATATGTGCATGACTGATTTCCACACAGGTCGTGCCTCTGCATGGCTTCTGTATAAGATTTACACTACAGTAAATTGTGGAAGCATCTCTTGTCATGCCTGCATGTGTCATACATGCAATTTTATGCAGATGCGTGCGTGTGTGTGTGTGTGTGCAAGAGAGAGAGAGAGGGGGAGAACGCACGTGGTGTGGTGTGGTGATTAACCATTTGGTAAGTGGGTCAGAGTAGCTGTTGCTGGGAAAGAACAAAATTATCCTACCTACATTCCTCAATAACCTTCATGTTCGCAACACACGACATGTTAGTGCTTGTTAGTGCTATCTGGCATCAATCCATATGGGTGTAAAGAACAAAATATTATCAAAAGGCTCTCTGATGAGAAATCAAAAGGTAATCCTGGAACCTAAATGCAACACTTGACTGTATAACAATCACAAGTCAATAATTCAGCAGCTAATAATGATAATGCACATAAATCCCTGAAAGAAGCAGAAAATGTATACCAGTTTGGTACGTGCATACACCAGCTTGAACATGTATATCTCCTTACAGTCAAAATGACAAAAATCATAAATTCTCTCAGCGTGCACCATCCCCATCTACACAGCTGCTTCAGCTGCCCGATTGGTTTACGTATGTCTGTGCTGATTGGATAGAAAGGGGAATCTGAAATCCTCTGATCAGGTGTAGGATTGAGTTCAGAGGCATAACTATCTCTATCAGGAGCTTCATTGTAGTCTGACGTGCCCTGAGCTGTGATTGGCTGCATTACCCACAGGGAGGGAATCTGCAAATAAGAAACAGGGATTTCTCCTCCTTCCACTGTTGCTATGTTGTAGTTGCTAAGAGCACTGAGTAAGGATGGATGTGTGGATTCTTTGTAGTTTTTTTTTCTTTCATGATTTATGATTTATGCACAAATGCTGAGTTTTGGAGCATTTAAATTATAAAAATTGTCCAGTTGTTAAATTCTTTCACATTGTGAAACTCAGGTATGAAGAGAGATGTAACACTGGAGCTACATGTGAAGTAGAAGGTTACACTGCATGTCATCTCCATTGTAAATGATTAGATACTCCATATTAATTTATTACTGACCCTTAAGTAAAGTATGACATGCCTCTACAAAACTATACTAAGCTTCATGAATTTATGAATCACCCTGTGTATTTGGTATGATTTAATGGCTGAAGGCAAATTTTACAGTAAGCACATTGGGTTTCATAAAATTCAAGCTTACAATTGCTATTTTAACAGGAAAATAAAAGTTGCAATATGCTTGAGAATGACAAGGCCAATTTGTGACTGACTGATAATGCTGCTGGCACCAGACTCACCATGTGACAGAAAATATGAGCACAAGTATTTTCTAGTTTTATATCTTTCTTCTTTTGTAAATTCAAATTGTGCAGCTACGAGTTTGTTTTCCTACGCAGCTGCATAGATTTTGGCAGCGTCTTCTTGAATGTGGCATGAATAACTGTATTTAAATGTTGATGTTTACATATTTAAAAGTAATGCTGCCTGATGGCCTAATGCCATGAGTCGGTTTGAGAGACCTGCGGCCCGCTTTAGTCTCTAATCCTCTCAGATTAAATCATACGATCTGTATCAGACTTGGCTTGGCGGGTCTAGATTAAACAAACGGAATGCTATAAAGTGCGCTGCAAACATCGTACTGTAAAAGTGACACATTAAATGCACAACCTCCTGATTTTGAAGGATCAAACTTGTTTAGCCAAAATGTAGATGAATTATACCATCATCAGTGATTAAGGAATTAAAAAGCGTTTATTTATGTTTGCTGCCGGGTTTACTGCAGCCAAATCATTTTACACTAATACAATGCACATTGCCCAGTGACATACTTCTGGGTTACCTCTGCTCTTCAGTCTTTTATCCTACTTTCTAATGTTGCTTTCTAACTAAACATCTTCACTAAATCTGTCACTCTTGTGAAATAAATGTGTGTACATTAGACAGGGTACAAAACTGTTAGGATGCGGCTGCAAACTATCTACACTCTAAAGGAATCCAGGATACTTTGTAATACTTTGTATTTGTAACCTTTTTTTCCTACATCTCATAATTTTAGGACTTACTTTCTCCAGACTCCTTGGATTTTCTTCCACTGGCATTTTTCTTTAGCATATTCCTGCCTGTCGTGAACAGGTTGGTTAGTTCATCCAAGGGGCTGGTGGGTGTCCGTGAGCGGCCCGTTGACACATTTTGCATAGACCCATGAAGTCGTCCTACATTGTCTTGAGGTGGTGAACCTTTGCCATGTGGGGTGGCAGAAGCACTTCGGGGCAGACCCCCAGGGAATGGCATTGGAGCATCAAAGGGAGGTGTACGCATGAGGCTGAGAGGGGTGAGACAGCGACCCATGCTGACTGGCGATGGACAAGCAGAGTGGCTACGCTGATAGGAAGATGATGAGGAGGATTTGTAAAGGGTACAGGGTAGAGGAGGCGCAGAGGAGCGTCCAGAGACAGTGAGAGTTGGGGTGGCTGTGAGCTCCCTACGGACGTGTGCGGAGGAGGGTGGCTCAGTGGAAGAGGTGGGGGATTTGCTGTAGGACTGATTCTCCAGCATGGGCAATTTGGCTACATCTAAAGGGGTGAGGGGAGACTCATCTGAGTTAGGTGAGCACTGGGCAGGCGCTGGTGGGAACACCAACAGTGGAGGTCGATGGGTGAGTAAATTGGGGAAGGGTGCAGGAATGTCACAGAGTGGAATGTTCCGAGGTGTGGAGCAGCGGCTGAGAGGCTCAGGTTCATAGGGTGCCGGGGTGGGGCACGCAGAACGACATCCCACAGGGTCAGTGCGGTACTCCATGTCATCCAGAGCTGGGTACTTCATCTCCTCGTACACAGACTCTCCTGGCTCCTCATCCTCACTCTTCAAGGGTTCCCGTGTTCCAACATCAATCCCACCCATCTCTATATAGACAGGTTCATCTTCACAGTCATCTGTAGGACTTTCATCACTCTGTGGAGGTGATGGGTTGCATTCGCTTGGGGAAGTGACATGGTGGAGGGGTTTGGAGGGGCAAACCCCACTGCCTCCATGGCTCTTAATGTAGGACTCATCAAAGGAAACACTCAGTTGTGTGTTGGGGTTCCTCTTGGGTTTGGGTGGTGGCACCCTCCTGCAGTCCTCACTGCATCCATGAGCTGCTCATTAAAAGAGAGAAAGAAAGTCTAAGATCTAATTTGTTGTGGTATGAGACATGATCAAATTAGTATATATTCCAATTTGATACAGTATTGAATTGGATGAAATTCAGTTTTTGTAACCTATTTGCTATTAATTATTAAGGTAAACACAAAGCCATTTTAGTCCTGTGAGTCAGTTGTAGGTCTATATGTACTGCTGAGCACAATATCTTGAGTCAGATATGTTGAAATGGTTGAGGCATATGCATGTTTCTAGGTCACATATATGGCAGCATGTGAGTATACTATCTGGGTCACACACACTGTTGAGCTTCTTTTTGATAGTGGTGACGTAGCTTTGCAGTGCGAATCTCTTTAGATGTGGTGCAGAGAGGCATTTGTACAGCTAGTACTGTACAATACACTACGGTACTACTACAGTAGCTTACGGAGAGTACCCATACGTAAAGCTCTACGCTACCAAATTGCTCTAAGTCTATTTCTAGGTCAGATACTGCAATTTGGGTTTAGATAAAAGTGTCCCTCACTCTGACAGGTAGTGGGGGATAAATGTAGTTAAGAGCTGGACCATGTCTAAAATTTTCAAACTGCAAATTTTATACCTTTAATAATTCATATGCCAGATGGCCCAGACACACTGGTTACTTCCTGTAATCATATGACTCACCACCCTTACTCCATGCATACAGGCGCACAAACACACACTGTACATGCTTACACATTAAGAGAGAGGAATTAGGACAGACATATACCCATTTTACAGCTCAAGCAGAAGTATAGCTCTATAGGTATCTGTTTTTATTGTACTTTGTTTTTTTGTTTGTTTGTTTTTCAAATTTTATATCTGAATGAATAGCTTTTCTTATTTTTTTGCAGAAAATTAGATACAGTATATTCCATATTGGTATAGATGTCTTTTGTTTATAATATTTTTGGAGAAAAAAAACAATGAATTCAATGTTACATGATGTATGTGTGAATTAAAAGTAAAAAATAAAAATAAAATCAAAACATTCAATTTTGTTCTGTAATGTTGCATGCTATACATTTAATCACGTTGATATAAATTGTGCTAATTTGAATGGCGGATGCTCAGGTCTTTTGGATTGATGTTTTCTCCTAATCAACACTTACTAATAACATGCTAATACAAGATTTGGTTCAGCCCAAATGTGTTTTGGCATGTACTTATTTTGACTGTGATACTCTGTATGCTCTTCTCCTGTCTTTGTGTGGGTATGTGCATGCATGTGTATTTAAGTGCATGCAATAATGGGCACACAGTGATGTTCCTCTGCCTCTTTTCTACAGCTGCAAATTACATTACTACAGTAGCAGGTTTCCATGGTTAATGCTGAGATCTGTTTCAGCATGGATGATGAATCCACCCCTTCAAAACATCGCTGTCCTTTCTCTTCTACTCTCTCCACTGCTCCCTCTACTCCACCTCCCCCTTGCAGCGGATGTGTTTACCCGCAGCACCCTACCCCCTCCCACTCTTCCTGGGGAAAACGAATCTAGGTCAATCGCTCCTCCTGAATGAATTCTACTCTGACAAGCTCCTCCCCTTCCCACTAAAGCGCCAGCTACAGAGCACGCAACCCTCCCCTCAGTCAGGGACACCCCCACACTCTCAATTTGATTGGTTCTGACGCCTCAGTTTTCAGCATCTCTGGAACCTCATTGGCCCAAGCTTCTCAGTGATGCTGTGATTGGCTGTGCTGCAGGGGGTCTTGTTTCTGTGAGATGGTTGCCGTGGTGCCCAGGAAGATCTGTGCGCACATAGTGATCCCCACCAATCTGAGCCAGGCAGGATAACTCCCTAAACATCATGTTAGCAGCAAAGCATCCAAACTGAAATGGAGTCAATGCTTCCTGCAAACTCTAAATCTTTTTGTTATTAATGTCACCTGAAAAGAGTATTTTATGCTATCAATTTAATTTTGCAAAATGCATGTATTGTGATATTTTTTCCTGAGACAGTACTGTGCAGTTTGCATTTGCTGCCACAAGAATTGTTTCTGGGATTGCTGAGGCAAACATTCTTCAAGCTTAATAAAGTTCAGTCAACTTAATCTAAACTAGTCTTACACTGACACAAGACATATCTCAAGAGCAGCTTTAAGCAAGGTTAGAACTGTCAAGGCATTTGACACATGAGAACAGCTTTAACTATTGACTCTGTGGCCAATGACCTTTTATGAACAGAACTGTTATTAATCTGAGCTGAAACCTACTGTATTGAGTAAAAAATTTAGTTGGTACATACAGTAACACCTGATGACTACACGCATAAGCATAAATAATCCCAACGTGCTCCAAAGATCTTCTTTTACACTTTAAAATTCTTGAAATACAGTGAAAAATGCACCAAGGCCCTAAAATGCAGCATTATAACATGGGATATTTTTCCTAAAGCCCAAAGATTTGAAAAAAAAGACACATACACATACACACACACACACACACACAAACAAACATAAAAGTACCAGTCATTCACATGCAATAAAATTTGATTACTTTTTTTTTCTAGCGCTGCATGTTAGAACTCCGAATCACATGCTACCTTATTTATCTGTGGAGCAAAGCAGAAATATGCAAACAACCATTTGCTAATCTAATAATAAGAGAAAAACAGAGTATGAGAATGGAAACCTCTCACTCAAATAAAGGTACAACTTATCCTTTACTTCTTAATCTTTCTTTGGTGTTATAATGGTATTCTCAATTGCTCTGGCCTGTCCATTTAGTGGCAGGTTATTGAGTGGATGCTAGAGTGGGTCAGCCCTCACAAAATGGCAAATCATTATCACCAGAACATATTGTAGCACAGATCTATCAGATTCTTTAAATATTAATTTATTATTATACATGTGCTCCAGGCTATCATGTTTGTAATATTGCCCAGCATATCAAAAATATGTTTTAATCATGGTTCAATCCCTAATTGTATTTACACCTTTCATCTTATATCAGTTTACACCTATGGTAGAAAAGTATACACTAAATAGTTAAATGTCATGTCATTGTGGGAGAAGCAATGATGAAGAGGACCCTGCAGGTCAGCTATATATAGTACATCAGTTTGGTGTGAAGTGCCACCACCACTCACCGTCACATCTCTCCCCGCGGCAGGTGGACATGGGACTATGGTCCACCGCCTCAGACGACATGCTCAGCTTGGTGGCTGGGTCTCTCCTGGGCTTAGGCGGGGGCTGCTTCCTAGAGGTTGGACTTCCCACTTCCTCCTCTCCTCCACCCCCAGTGTTCCCACCACCGACAGAGTGAAGGGACTGGGAGCGTACTGAGAAGCCCTGCCCACAGGCGATGGGGTGCAGGTGGGGCATGGGCATGCGTTCCTGGGGGTCTGGCATGGTATTTGAGCCCATACGCAAGTGCTTGCCCTCAGTTGCTATGTCCTCACCAGTTCTAAAACAGTCAAAGAGGAGGAAGAAAGAGAAGGGTCAAGGGACCGGAAATATCTATGTAAATGTGAGATGCAAAGAATAAAAAGATAAAGAAACAGCGATATAGACCATGAAAATAGCACATTCCATATCCTGACACAGAGTCATCAAACCCCTTTCAGGTGATCCTATGCACATCTACATGTATGTGTGTTTCATTGTGTGCACATGGCCAAAATGGCAAGAGCACTAAGTTAACAATAACAGATGTGTTAGTGCCATTGACAGCATGGCCTCTTTCAGGGCAAACCATTGATTTGAGTTTAACCCTGGATATGACTGATAAGCACACACAATCAATCCCTTTAAACAGATGATTGGCCTGAACGGAGTGTTAATGATGTCTGAGTGTTGTGCGATAATGGCGTAAAGGGAAGTGTGTGCTTGAGTGTAAATGGGTGAGTAAATGAGTTCAAGATCTGACTGTGTTTTAGCATCATATTAGAGAAAGAGAGGGAATTAAGCTTAATTTCAGAAATTTAACTGTTTAAAAATCTGACATGCAACCAAATTAATTCGCATATGTGCCTTGATATTGTGAACCATGCATGCTAGTCTGTATATATGTGTGGGTGACCCCTCAGTCTGTGACTTTGCTGACTATGACTCCCTCACTGGCCAGCTGCTGAACAGAAGGTGCTCAGTGGGTTGGGTTCATTGGTCAGGGGCTTAACTTTGCCTAGCAACAGGGTACCCATAGAAACCAGACACAAAACCAGCTGCCACTGCACAACAATAATAAAGCACACGTGCACGCCATAAGCAAATGATAACCACAACAGGGTTTATTTTAAGATGACACTGTTGACATAAGCCAAAAATAAATACATAAATAAAAAGTACTTGCAACAACCTGTATAGGCACAGTGTTTAACAATAAAACAGAGTGGCCAACCCCAAAAGTCTAAAAATTAAACAACAAATCATATGTTCATGTTATTTTCTACAAAATATTAATGTCTGGGAAAAACATCCCTGAAGAAATTAGGAAATCTTCATCAACAGGATTCAGTCACAGGTGTCAGCAGCAAAGTATTAACAATCTCTTATATGTTTTGGGTGTGCATCTGCTGTGACATGCACTCTTATATACATGGGTTGGTAGTGTGGGGGTGGCTGGGTGTGACTGGAGTATTGGTGACTGGGTTATTTATAGGATATTTGCCCAGTGATTGGCTAGAGGACAGACCACAGGTGCAGCAGGAGCAGTTGGGGTTGATTTGTTTTTGAGCAGCTCTGGTTTTCTCACTGTGACACCATGGGACGGCAAAACACAGCAGAAAAAAAACAAAACAAGCAAAACACTAAATGACATGTTGAGAAATACTGAAATTAAAAAAAAAAAAGTCTGTTTGTGTCCGCATGCACGTGTGCACAAAGGGCAAGGAAAGAGGAAAGCAGCCGTTGGGAATTTGCATGCATATGCAAACATAAGTAAATAAAAGGGTGTGCATCTCTCTGTGTGTGCATGTGTCTGGGATGAGGGTCATTATGAAGACTCTTAGACATTTGAATGGATTTGTGAACATCTGTGTGTCTGTGACTGTGTGGATAACTTTCTTCTTCTGATGAAATACTATAAAAGAAACCCAGAGTGAGATAGCACTAGCCAGGAAGGCCCGCCTCACTCAGACGCAACGAGCTGATTTGATTGGCTTATGGCTGCTCCAGCTGTTACCAGGCAGAACCCATCTTCTGCAATTGAGCTCACACTTAATCTTCCTTTAACATTTTTTTTTCCCATTTGTCCCCCACTCTTAAACACACTTGCTCTAACAAGCTCTTTTTCCTTCACACAATCACACTGTCAGTTTGCTCTTTCCAACCCTTTCTAATAAACGAATACATCCCCTTTTCCGGTTGTTCATGCCCATGCACGCACATAGTACGCAGCATGCACACACAAATTCTCACACTCTCACACTCATTCAGTTACTGTAAAAATGGGTCGTCTCATTGACCTACTTATAGGCCTCATAAAAAAATCCAGCTATTTTTTAAACTCTTCCTCCAGTGACTGTGTATTAATGTTTTAGCTTTGGCAACACCTAAAAGAAAGTGAACAGCGGATGGCACTTTTCTCAAGCGTCACCCTGTCCCATTCACCAAGTTACTGGACTGAAAAACAATGAGATCTTGCTGGTAAGTTAAAAATAGAGGCAAAGATAGATTTCTGAATGTTCTCTAAAAATGCCACTTTGTTTTTCTAATGTCAGAGGTATAAAGTTGAGCTTTGATCATGCAAGTGATGTTCTATTTGCATACCCAGTCATAGTGGGAGCAGAGAAGAGCTCTTTGGAGATACATAGACTGTTGACAGAAACATGACAAGGCTCAAAGTGTTCCTGGATAAATGGGTTAAAAAGCCACATTTGGTCAGATATAAACCCTCAGCTCCCCAAAACCACCTTAATTATTTGATAAGCAGCTAAAATTGACATCAGCTGCTAAAATACAGACAGACTTAGAGCAAGCAGAATATTTTTAGAATCCATGACAACACTGGAGAGCATAAATTATAAGCTATCCACTGTAAACTCATGCTTGTTTCTCTCCTATATTATGGCTGACTTTAGATTAAATCGACAGATTAGACATCATCCTAAGACTTAATAAAATATCATATTACTTAGTATGCTGCCTGATGGATATAGTGGGGAATAAAGCATTGCAAATATCCATGTTGTCACCTCAACAACTTCCAAAATCCCTCCAAATACCCTGGTATCATCTCTTAATAACTCTAACATTCAGTGGTTATCATTTTACGCCACAACGCAAGCATGCTTTTTCCACGTGCTAGGCACGTTTACAGCGTGTGCCTCTTATTCGGTGAAGTTTCAGGATGCCGCACAGTGATGTTCGCTCAGTGCTCTAAAGACTTATTCATTACAATGTACAAGACAAGGTGCAGTTGCAAATGTAATTGAGCTTTCACGAGGTTGGTTCGAAAAAACCCCCACACATTTTCAAATTTCCAGATGGTTTTTAAATAAAGATCTTTCAACAAACACTTTCATCATCAGTTTAATTCCCACTCTCACTTCCTAACTTTCTAACGTTTTTCTGTCTAGGCCCACCTCATTCCTTCTTAACTGTAAAAGCTTGCCATCTCAAAAATAGAGCAGTGATGACCTCCATCCAAGGACAAGTCCCAAATAAGTCTGAAAGTGAAAAATTAATTATCCTCCATAGATCACGGGGTGCACTGATCCACAGTTGTAAACTCTATAACATAGCAAATTAACAAACCCTCTGGCCACTTGTCCCAATTTCTTACAGCCTCATCCTAAAGTAGGGGATACCCGAAAGCAGAGTGATTTGGGCTCATACCACATGGGCCCAAATGCCCCTGAGCAGCAAGTCCCCGGGTTCAATACCCAGCTGGCTGGACCGTTTGTTGCATGTCATGCCCTCACTCTCTTTTCCCATATTCCCTGCCTTCACTATGAACCACTATCAAATAGTGGCCTAAAATGCTTCCTGAAACCCAGTGACATGCTTGCATTTACATAACAGAATCCCATTGGTGTGCTCTTTCTTAACATCAGTGTTGAATTTCATTTATCAAACAATGATAAGTTAAAACATACTATTGTTTTCGTGTTTGCAACCACTATGCTTGTTTTCTTCCTACCTCCTTATGGCTTCCTCCTGTTTTCTCTTCTTGTCGTTTTTTTCCTGCAGGAATATCTTGTTTCTCTCATTCCTGGCGTGGTCCAAGTTCTGAGCTACCAGACCGTTGTAGGCTCTCAGGCCATTCTCCTCAACATATTGGAAAAAACTGAGAGTTTCCTCCTCTTTGGAGCTCATCATTCTTCAAGTGTTTCCACTGCATTCTGATAAGGAGATATAAGACATATCAGTCATAATTATTTTTTAGAAGGGTCACAAAATACAAGAATGGACCTGCCAGTAATTATTCTTTCAGTGTGAGAAAAAGATGGATGGAGCAAGATTGCATAAGCCACACATTAATGCAACACATTGAGAATATGATATTGCTGTTATTTTGAATGTGCCTGACTGTTGCTGTGGAGTTCATGGCCTATGAAAGGTTCATGTTGTTGGTGGGACTTTGATCATGTCTGTGTCCAGAAAACTAAGCATTTTCCCTGGAGGCCTACAATATCTTTTTCTACTGTTCACTGTGTACAAGCGCGCGCACACACATACACACACAAAAGAAACACACACACATGCAAACATACACAAAAGCTCATTCACAAATGGAAAGATTCACTATCTAGCGACAATTACTCATAACCTTCTGTTTCACTGTGGAACAGTAGCGGCTGTTCATTTTCTCAGTTGTGTTTGCACATTTTCTGGCTGTAATTACTGGCTTTAACCAAGCAAGTGTGTGAATGAGACTGAAAAATCATCTTCTGCAGTCGTAATATGGCCTGGACTCAGAAAATATAAAACTCCTGGAAGCAATCAAATCAGCACAAATGAAACAAAACTATGATGCATGGTTTTGCATGTACAAATATCATCAATCTTGTCTCTTAGATCCACAAATAGTCTCTTCTCGAGTTCTGCCTTTTGAGTCGGTGATAACACTAATACTCTTAATGAAAAAAGTGAGAGGACGCCTCCTCAGTGAAATGTCGACACTGGTGCAATTATTCAGTGATTCATTCCAAGACGGTAATCAGTTTATGAAAGCATCGTTTGCAGCCACTTAAAGTCTACGCACAGGACGGAGCAGTTAATGATGTGATTCAGTGTGCATGTATGTTCAGGATTCACTTGGCTGAAAACAAATGCAGCCACATGAAACACAGTACATACAATGTGCAACAGCCAAATGTGAATTTCAAGAGGGCAGTGGTGGAAGAGGAGAAGACAGAGCATGGTTTTATGTAGGTCAGTGTTTTCAGATCAGCCTAAGACTCATGCTTGTTTACGTGTGAGAGAAGCATTGAGTGTGAGCTTGCGTGGGGAGGGGGAGGGGGCTTGTGATAACTCGATATATGTTTGCATGTGCGTGTGTGTGTAGAGAGGAGAGGGCAGCAAGGGGGGTCTTGGAGAGCAGCCAGATGGAGATTGCATGGCCAACTGAGAGGCCGGCCATTGTCTGGCCATACCCTCAGCATCCCTCTACCTCGTGCCGGTCCATGACTATGAATAAGTCCAACATGCGGGCTAGGTCAGTGGGTTTACCTGCCATTTCCACTCCCCATGATGCATTCTCAATGCTGTTTTGCATAGGGTTTTACAGGTAAGAGGAGAGGACTGATAAGAACCAAAAGACAGAATCAGGATCTCAAGAGCAAAGTTCAACCTAGGGCAAGGAAGCCTGGTGTCTAGTGGTGTAGAGATGTTTTCTCCTGATTATCAGGTCTTATCACTAATGCACAGGCATAGCATAACACCTGCAGTTGCACAAATAAATAAATAAATAAATAAATCACAGTTTCTGAGGAAAAATGAAGCGCACCAGTTAGAGTTGCAGCAATGGGAAGGCACAGTTCAAACAGTGTTTGAGCTGAATTAAGCCTGCCTGCCTAATCCCTGTAAGCCTGCAGCAGCACTCTGTACTGGAATCAGCTTGTTTATCACAGTGTTTTTACCAACCAAACCTTTCTCACTGGATTGTCCTCCCCCAACTCATTGATACAAAAAGCTATTTTTAATTTCTCATCTCTATAAAACCTGTCAATTCAGTGAACGTTTTCCTTTCTTTTTTTTAAGCAAAGCTTCTTTCTCCGTTCCCTTCTTTCTCAGTGCCTTGACAAGATGCATTTTCTTTTTTTTTTCTATCTCTTCCCTTCTACCTCCCTTTGCCCTAGTTGACATAGGCTGCAACAGTTGGAACACAGAGGTGCACTTTGCTTTAAATGATGGTGGCAGACCATTTCTGTTTCCAAGCAACCATGTCACCGGAGAAGGCCAGCATGGATATTCTAGAGACACACTGTCAAAAAAGATTGCAAGGCCAAGAATCTGGTGACAACATGTATGGGTACTTGTGCATGTATGCACACACACACAGATAGACACACACATCATTCTAGGACCAAGTTAAAGCTAATGTTTACTTGGTGCAATACTTGGCATCTCTTTACACTTGATGGATTTTTATAGGGACTTGAGAAGAGTGCACAGTATATGTACAGTGTTAGACAAGCAGGCATTTCTTGTCAGTGGTTTGTGGGTCATTGATGTGAATAAAAAAAGAATGGAGCATACTTACAATAGGGTTGTCTCCTTACTGATTTGTGGACCAATGTGAGGTCTGTCTTCCCCTGACGAGTCCACTGTACACTAATGAACTCTGATCTATGATGGAGCACCAGTGCACTATTCCACTTAAATCCACATAGACTTCCATCCATTGTATGGTCCAACTGATTGGCCTGCTAGAAAGAGTGCCTGTGACCCAGGATAAGGATGGTGCCAGAAGGGAGCTGGGCCATTGGGTACCCGGCCCAGTGCTCCCTTCCCTGGGCAAAAAAGGGAGATACGTCCAGTCCAATCCAGATGTTTCCACAGTTCGAGCCAGATACCAGCTTCACTTCTTCACACATCTGCACATGCTAAAGATGGAAGGAAGACGCAGCGTAGCAGCTGACCGCACCCGCATGCATCACACAATTGCACACTAACACACTCACACGCTCTGACATGAAACTCCCCTTGCAGTTGCAGACCAGGCACTCAAAGTCTTTCTAACGCTTATTTTCTAGAATGTCTCTCCTTCTGCTTTAACATGTCAAAGTGCTGCTCAGGCGAAAGGAATCCGTATCCACAATGCCCTCAAGGTTGAGACCGAGGTAGAGCAAAGTGATGTGCATTTCCAGGTAAGGCATTCCCTGCCTGCTCCCTCTGTCCCGCTCAGCCAGATAGGTCTGCACACTCACTCTGTGCTTAAGCGGATGACACTGGGCTTCCCAACTATAGATCACAACAAGAAGAACACGCCCACTGCCTACTGTAGCCACCTTCCACTAGAGCGTCATCCTCTCTCCCTCTCTCTCTCCTTCCTTTTCCTTTCCTTTTCCTTTTACACTGCTTTTTTCTCTTGTGTGCTTTTCAACTCATCTTCACAAGCACTCATACCCTTTTTTTTGCAGTTAGTCATTTTACGCTCTTGTCTCATGTGTCTTGCCTGCCTTCCCTTTGCGACTGGACTGTAACTGAAGTCTCAATG
>VUQS01002180.1:92797-106366 GCA_015108495.1 Heterochromis multidens | reverse complement strand
TATTCTTTTTTTAAATTTTTGTTTTTTTTTTTTTTTAAGTGAAACCATCTTCAAACTTTATAAATGCTGAAACATCAAATATGCACGTGTGTTTGTTTATAAATGTGTGTTATGGAAATGGTGGGTGTGGGGCGAAAATATTCCTGACACAATATATTCGGCAGGGGAACATATGGCATACTGGCAGCAAGCTATTTATCCTTATCCTCTTTGGAGGCTAAAATTAGCACTTCGCTGTTTGTAGCTTTAAGCTGGACTCTAACCACTGTGATGGGGCTAATAATAAAAGGGAAAAAAATGCTCAGTTGGCACAACTACTTCGCATCCTCTGCTTTCTTTTTCTTGCTCTAGCAAACTTCCTGTACCCCCTCTCTGCCTCTTTTAGCTCTCAACACCATTCTGACTAATCACTCCAAATTTGAAGACTAAATCATACTAAACACACCCATATGAATTGCATTATTATCATATAAATGTTGCTCGAGCAAGATTCCCGTATAAGCCTGTGTGTCAGGAAAGCCAGGATTTCCTGAACATGGACCCCCTTGGCTAGCTTAAGAGCATAGGATGATGAGGCTAATCTCTTTATCAAAAGCTTAAATAAATGTTGTGCTCTGTTCATGTGTGAGTTGCCCATTTCTGTGCATTTTTGTGTGCGCCAAGGAGCTAAACAATGATTCTCCATTGAACAAGTATTAATAACCTTTTTGCTTTCCTTCTCCCCTGGTCCTTCACTCCTGGCATCCACTGGCAGAGATGACGAAATTCTGTAGTCTTCCAGTCTGCTATCAGGGTTTTCCCTGAAAAGTTAACATCTATCTGATCAGAGGCCTCCTGGGCCCTGAGCTCAGCTCTTTTTCAAGTGAATAGGAGGTGTGGGAGGAGTAGGAAGAGGAGGGAGAAAGAGTCAGCAGTGAGAGGAATGCAAAGACAGAAGCAGAGAGAGTTTAAGGTCGTTTTCTGGGCCAGATATAATGTGTTGTGACACATAAGCGATGAGTTGCTGTGATTTTACTGTCAGACTCTCTGTGAACCACGATTAAGAACCGAGGCATGCTCCTGTTCCTGAGAGCGTGCTTGTGTGTGTTTGGGCCTGTATCTGCTGTGTATGTGGGTCTCTGTACGATTTAATGCAATTTTGAACTGAACTGGAAACAGACAACATAAGGATTGCAAAATGGAGAGAAATTTCAAATTTGTCACCATTTCGATTGACAAGTTTTCCCTACACATGCATACAAACACGCACAGACAAACGTGAATGAGCATGCTTTAACTTTTCCCCTATTCATTTGCATGACAAGTGCATTACCACATTTCAACTTGTTTACATTTGCAAATCAAACATGAAAGGATATATATAAAGATAGATAGAGAGAGAGAGAGAAAGATAGCAATTTAACAAACATGGCATCTTATTTTAAGGCACAGTTATACTACAATTGAGCAAATTATGGTGCTTTGCAAAAAACAAAGCCGAAAGGAGTTCTCAATTGACACTTTTCAAACAAAATCTTGGATTTACAGGTGCCGATTGAAAATGGTTTAAGTTTAAATATTAGATCATGCTTAAAAATGTATATCTCTTAATAAGAATTTAATTTCCTACACACAGAAAAATATTCCACATAGTCGACCACTTTTATATATTTAACTTTTCTTATCATAATCTCCCCACCCTGACACACAAGAGACACATACAAGGCAAAGAGGGGTGAGTAAATAGTATCTTTTAGCAAATACCAGTAATTAGATATAAGCATTTGGCATTCACGCCAGTCACAAATTAAAGAAGAGCGTTTCCTGTAAACAGACAGTGAGAATGTGTCTACATCATTAGTGTGCCACAATTATAACATGGGAGCTAAAGATACATTTCCCTCCCGCTTGCACTCCCTCAGTGGAACAAATGAAGTAGAACACTTTTCTTTCTTGAAACAACAGCAAACTACACGATCTGATCTAATCTGTAAAATAAGAGATAAAATGCAATACAGGTAACTTTAAATTAAATAAAAGAATTAAATAAAACTAGCTTTTTGCCTCATGTCATTTTAAAGACTTGAACAGAACACATCCTGAACTAGCACAATGAAGGCGTACAACAGGCAGGGAGAAAAGGGAGAGAGAAGCCAGTTGGTGTGCATGCATGTCAGGTATGCATATGTATTTCATGTAAATTGTGCACACAAGGCATATTGTGATGGTCTGCTCCAGACTTTGCATTTCTTTGGTCATGCAAACATGGTCATATGTAACCAACAGACAGACAGAGATGCAGATTGAATGAATGCAAAGGAAAAAAGAAAGGAGGAAACATTTAAGTCTCCTTTAAAAGAGACAGAAGTGACAGAAAGAAATCAACAGTATGATATGATATGAAACCCACACTCAGCAACACACAACACAAAACTCCCAAAG
Source organism: Heterochromis multidens (assembly GCA_015108495.1). Taxonomy (NCBI): domain Eukaryota; kingdom Metazoa; phylum Chordata; class Actinopteri; order Cichliformes; family Cichlidae; genus Heterochromis; species Heterochromis multidens. The sequence continues at coordinate 103,945 of VUQS01002180.1, read as the reverse complement.
TCAAAGAGTCAAATAGGCTCTGACATCTTATCAAAAAAGTTTTACTATTGCTATTGCTTTACACATGAGACACACACCAATAAAACAAAGATAGTGAAGCTGACTGACAAAGCAGATGATCATTTCACGTGTGAAACGATGCAGAGAGGAGGAGATGACTTTGTTTACCTATACCTCAGACCCTTGCTTCCTCACAAACTCAGAGGCTGTGTGACACCAGCCTTAATCCTAAAAGCAAACTGGCCTCTCACTGTGGGAACCTGATACAATTTCCTCTTTTTGAGGGGGGCAAACTCGGGCCACTCTGAGTTTTCCTCTTGCCTATGAGGCAATAAAAAGCCATCAAGGGCTATCATTTTCTACAAGGCGAGTCATAACATGTTGGCCAATGCATCAGCCACTGATATAGAGTGAGGTTGTAAAGATCCCTGTGAATCTGAGAGAGGGAGGTTGTGATTGAACACCAAGAGGCCAAACATCTCTTTTCCCAGGTAACCACAGATAATAATGTTTATGATGCAGTAATCCAGTTTAGACTGAATAAACACTGCTACCAGCAACGCTCAGTTGTTGAAGGATGTTTCCCCAAGGTGTTCTGAGATGCAATTACCCTTTATATAAGTCTTTCATATATTAATTTTATTAAACGGTATGTGAACAGAAAATTTATGCTCATGCGACCCTGTAGATATTACACTGTTTTTGACACATTAGCACATGATTACACACTTTATTTTAACCCTTAAGGTGGCAGAACTTTTTCACCTCTGAACTAAATGGAAGGTTTTATCTGCTAGCATGTTATGTGTTCCCTATGTTCCTCAATAGACTCCCAAACACTCAGCATCACTTAACACACTAATCAAGGGTAACTGTTCTGCCTCTCTTTTTCACACAACAAAGTATCAAGATGCTTTCCCAGCATTCACCCTGAGAGTCTCTCCCTTCCTCCTCATCTCACTATCTCGTTTTGCTCTGTTTCTGTTTCTCGCTGTCTTTTTCTTCCACTTTCATCTTCTTCTCTTTTCCATGTGTTTATGCTCTGAAGAAATCAAAGACAGAATCCTGTTTGTGTCTGCCAGCTACTGTACTTACACACCTCCAGTAATACGGACTGCAGTCTAATCAAGGGAGCCACAAACCTTTTATCTACCCACAGAGCCTTACATTTAAACAGATTACCGGTAAAGCTGGACACCAGTAAGACAATTACCGGACCTAGGATCTTCCTCGATAACGTCTAGACAATGTCTAGACAATATACGCATACATAAAACGAAATACTGTTTTTTTTTCCTTAAGATCTGTCTATAAGTTCTATAAGTTCTCTTTCACAAAGAATCTATAAATTTTGCATAGATTAATAAAAGCATTGATTCTTTATCAAAGTTTTCACTGTGCACCTGTGTTATAAACACATTGCTATTGCTTTCCAGAACTTATTTATTAAAGTGCATCTAATTCCCTCAGTAATTAGTCTTTAGCTCATTATTGCAACAGAAATTTGAAGAGAAAAGAGCATTTATGAGCTACCGGAAGAGAAAAGAAAGTCAGGGAGGGGAATATTTCACACAGACACACACAGTTCTCTCTTCCAGTCTACTGGACAATCGGACCAATTAATTGGTGACTTTGAGGGAGCCACGTGAAGCTGAATGATTGGACGAGGAGAGCTGGCTGCTGATTGCCTGGCACCTCTGTCTATGTCCCTGTTTGCCCACCCCGGGACTGAAAACTGCCCAATGAGACAACAGAAAGCAACAGCTCCTGTGTGGCCTGACCTTGTTGGAGGGCACTGAGGTTGAAGGGTGAATAAATGGATAAATGAATGGATCACAACAACAGGAATATTCCACAGTGATCAATGGGAATTCATGGCCACTGGAGGTTATTTACAGTGGTTAACAATGAATGCCAGGATGTGATATTCAAATACATATCAAACCAGGAAAGTTGACTATCCAAATGTTTTTAGAGCCACATCCTCAAGAAGTGGTAGGAGCAAATGCCACATCCTTCACCACGCTAATCCCAGCTGGGACCGGCAACTAGCAACATGGGCAAATGTTGCCTTTTTTAGTCATCATGATACCTCTACTGTTTCATTTAAGCAATACTTCGCAGACTTTTCTTCTCTTCTATCTTCATAAAGATGACTTCTATCTAATCATAAAGTACAATATGCATTCAGGAATTTTAAAGTAAAAACTGGAGCAATTAGTTTAAAGATAAGTAGACCGCATGTGCAAAATAGGTGAATTAGTTTATTGGACTATGAACACATTTTAGACTTGGTTTTACTGGTTAGGTTAGTTACACAGATAAATATGAGCATAAATTAAATTATTCCAAATATACAAGCCATTTAAAAAAAGAGCTAGGTATCACACAACATGCCGAAATCTCAGACCACTACTCAGACACTAGAAATGCATGCAGACACTAACACATAGCCTTACAGGGAGCTATTTGTCTTGGCGCAGCACACTGTACTCTTTACAAACGGTCTGGGTAATTGGTGATACATATCTAATATCACCAGTCATCGCCTCACTCCCTGGATGTTTCTGACAAGCAGAGAAGGAAACCCTGTAGCTTTCAAAAACAGAGCAAACACTCTGCTCCGTTCCTCTGCTGAACTCACATACCACATCGCTGCAGCTGCCCAATTCAGTGCCTGAATGTTATTCAGTTTCCTTTGCACGCCAGGCCCTCGGAGAAGCCAAGGGGTGTCCTCACAAATTCACACAGGCAAAGAGGAGTATTTTATACTGGGAGAAAAAGAGAAGGCCCGCTCATGTCCATGAGGGACACCCCTCCATCACAGGCATATATGATCTGCTAGGTTTTCCTTTGCCCTTCGAGCATTATACTTTTCACAGAAAAGCAAGATCCAAGGCTGCAGAAAAGCTTCTCCAGAGGGCTTCTGGGTATTAAACAAAGGAGCCCGTTGGTAGGAACTAGCAAGCAAACAGCTGGGCTAATAGAGCGGGACTAATTAACTACAGGGTCGCTCTCCGACTCTACTTGTCGATGCTTGCTGGATGTTTACAAAGACATCCCAGAGAAAGGGAGGAGAAAAATAAGAGGCTTTCTTCTTTGTCTGCTCTTTAGGGAGAAAGGAGACACCCAGGACTGATTTTAATGACATATGTGAAGCAAATGTGATCCTCCCTCCATTTTTTTTTTAAAACTGCCAATGGAATTTAGTGCTAAAAAATACCATCGGCATTGTGGTCAAAGCATAAACACCATAACTAAGAACGCAGCATGTGAGCATTGTCACCACACTCAAAAATAAAAAAGGGTTGTTTTTTTCACATTGTCACTGTGGCACTGAAAGTAGTGCAAAACATCTGCTGGTTTAAGAGTTATTATTAACTAGCTTATCATTGAAAGTGCATTATATCATTATCATTTAATTTGTGTTTCCCCACAAATGACTTCAACAAAAAGTCACATGGTGAACTTTACATAATGCAGATACCTTCTCATGATTCCTACACTTTAATCTGGGAATGTGAGTACACTTCCGGGTAGAGAGAGAAATTTTTATACCAGTGGCCAGTGAACCCTTAAGAAACGAGGAAAGAGTGAAGCATGTGTTTGTCACAGGAATAGCCTCAGAAAAAGAGAGAGAGGAGAGTTCACTAGTTAAAGGCCCTCAACCAGACAGCATCGCTCTTTTGCTCCACTATAGGTGGGGGATTAAGAAGAGATGAACATGAAGTAGATGATAAGAAGACGAGAGACGAGGAATTATACAAAGATTGAATGCTAGAGGAGGTATAGAAAGTGTGAGGACATGGATTGATGCACTTGGAAGAACTGGAGTAGAGGAGGTGAGTTGAAGGATAGATGAAACAAAAAGGGAGGGAATGAGTAAAGAAGAGAAAGATGGCCATTAGCTGTGCAGCTCTACAGGCAGTGGGGAAGAAAGAGACATGAGAGAGAAAGGTCAGTGAGAAAGCAATCTGTAAAAGGTAGAAGGGAGAAAAAGGTAGGGGAAAGGGATCAGAAATAACAGAGAAACACAAAGAAGTGATCAAAGAGAAAAGGGAATAGGAAAAAGGTTAAAGGCAGTAGAAGAAAGAGGAAATAAAGTGAAAAAATGAGAAATGGGACTGACAGGGAATAAATGAGAGTAAAAAATTGCAAAAGGGTAATTAATAGTGAGAAAGAAATAGCAACAGAAGAAAAGATAAGCAAAAAACATGGCAAAATGTACAACACAGAGGGAAAACAGAGCTGTGAAAAATGTAAGAGGGGATGATGGGGAAGAATTAGAGCGCAAAAGGAACAAAGAGAGGTGAGAGAACGGGAAAGAAGAAGGATAAACAAAGGTGGTGTTTTAGAGCGAGTGGGAGGCAAGGAAGAAAAAAGGGGGAGGAGAGAGAAAAGCACAAGGATACACAAGGAGAGAGAGAGAGAAACCGACTGACAGTAAAATGAAAGAGAGACAGGAGAGTAGGTGGGAGACAAGGGAAAACTGGAGAAGAGAGGGAGGATGTTGAGATGAAAGAGTGAGAGAGAGGGAGGAGAAGGTGAAGCTGTTGGGGAGAGAGAGTGAGTAAAGTGCCAAACAGATAAATAACCAGCTTACTGGGATTACCAAGTGACTGACACAGAATTTGCCAGAGCCAATATGACGTGGCAGTGATAGCTCTTAACCCATATAAACCTGAAACTGGTCCAAGATGTCCTCCAGTATTTACTGTTGTCACTGCATCCTGATGCTTAACACTGTGTGTTGGTGTGTGCGCAATATGTGATAGCTGCATACATGTGGACATATATATATATGGAAACATAGCAGGATAGTTGTAAGCTTTAGAAAAACACTGTTAGAGCTGGTTAGTGCTACTTGGATTTAAAAATTAAGGGAAATACACAGTATGTCCAAAAGTATGTGGACACCTCATCATAACTACACATTCTCCACTAAACGATCATAGCAGTTGTTTGTGATCTAAGTCTCAAACAATCAATAATAAGTATTCTTGAAAGGACATATGGCAATGTTTCCACTTCAAACAAGCAAAAACAAGACAGCCAACTTTTGACAAGGGAACTGGAGTTTCTGTACTTGCTTTTAAATTTTACCTGCAACTAAACACATCAGAAAGCTCTACTTTCTAGGTTGGCACAATGCAGAGTCCTCTCTGATTAGAAGGGAAAACACCTGTGCAATTTTTCATTCATTTATTCACATGGGCTGTGAGAGGTCACTTTACTTTAAAACATAACTATATGTCATAATAACAGTTTGCACCAACAAGACGAAGAAGTTCAGATTTTTGAAAGGCCAATGGGCTCATACAGCCTCCACGTTTCCGAAAGACTCTCCACCCAACTTTGAAGCAGTTTTATACTGTTTGGTGTGTTTTATTGCAAAACCTGGCTCTCAAGAATCCATTTTATCTGGTTAAATAAAATAAATAAAAACTAGCAAACATGTTTGAGGCCCTCCAGATACCCTCAAAAGGATATATAAGCATGATGTTTAGCTCCCATCTTGTAACGCTTGGACAAATCAAAGAACCTCAATCATTTTGCTGAAGCACATACACATTCACACACACACACTACCCCACATTATACTCCGTAATTACTTTAATAACAAAAATCTGCAACAGCCAGGCAGAGGAGTTGAGGAAACAGAGATATGAAGAGAGAGAGTGATGAGAGAGTCAGAGGAGGTGGGCAGACATAAGGAGTGGGTCTATAATTGGAAAGATGTGAAAAATGATGTGTCAGTTTGGTCAATAGAGGGCAAAGGTCACAGAAGCAGGAGCCCAAACTCTGCACAGAGCACACTCATTAGAGCGACCAATCAGATCTTGCCTGGTTGCCCCAGACCATTACTCATCACAGGCAGAGGAGTGCACACACACTTCCACAATATCTCTGTTTTTCCCTGTTTCATTGTAATTTCATTCTTATTTTATCAGTTTGGTCTCCTCTTCCACATTATTTCAATTTTATCTCAACTCGTGTCTAACCCCTCAGTCCCGAGCATTACTGAAGAGTGAGAATCAAACAGAAATAGTATACGAGAGAGAAAATGTGTGCGAATACAGAAAGACAACAAGACCAAGTGTGAGACAGACTGAGACAAAGAGAGACAGAGTATATGTGTGTGTTGACTATATAAATGGCTGCTCGTTGGAGTGGAAGGCATGGCGGCGCTCTCTGCTCCCACCCAGGCTCTGCCTCCTGGCATTGGCAACCCTGCAAACTGCTCGCCTTGACATCGCCTTCAATAATATATGAAGTTGCTTTTTTGACTACAGTTTGTTTGCAACGCCACCCCACCACCATTCGTTTCCCATTGCTGCCTCTCTCTCACTGCCTCTTTAACACACTCAGAGACACACACATATTTTCTGATTGCATGTAGACATCAAGCCTCAGCAGATCTGTCCAGTTAAAGGGAGAGTATGTATTGTAATCATTAAATTTAAGGCTATGCACAATACAATTAAAAAACTAAACTAAACAAAAAAGAAAAAAAAAAAAAACAGGATTAAATTATGACTAGATTGCATGTTTTACAACATTCTTCCAGATCATTTCAGTATAGAACTGGCAAGAGTGCATAGATTATCATACATTTAAGCAGCCTCTAATAAGGGTCTCAAGCTTCACAATGATCAGTTCTTTTAACATGTGACCAATCACTGATGTGGGGTGACAAAAAAAATGGTCCCAACTGGCCAAACTGCAATATATTTTACAATATCCGCTCAGGATCTGAACAGTTTCATGTGCATGAATTTCCTAAAAGAGGAGCATAAAACAAATTTTAAAAAGTTGCTGCACCCAGATACAAACTATCTACCACAATATGTCTACACTGCTGATGTGTTCCTGTGCAAAATGAAAAGTCCCTACCAGAAGAGCTTTCACATACTTGACCGTGACCTCTGACCCCTCTGTGAGTTCTGTTGCAAAAACCAAATCCCTCTCCAAATTCTCTGAATAAGCCTTTCTTATTTCATCCTGACACAAAGTTTTCTCTGATGGATGTCATATAATCCACTTGATAATATACTCTGCATCTTGGTCAACACATAAATGGTGCCCCTGTCCTCTGCCACATGATCTCTTACCTTGTTCGCTGCTGTTGTCACCACTGTGTGATGTGTGTCCCCCGCTGGATGGTCCCGGCGTGCCTCCAGAGCGCGTGGACGCCGTGTCATCATGATCTCTGTTCCAGGACGTCTGACGAAGAGAGAGACAAAACCGAAAGATTAATCAGCTGATTTAATGTTTAACTTGCACTGATTTAAGTGTGATAGTAATTTTTTAACAAAATTTTATTATCTTCTTTTGAAAACTTTGGTCTATGTGCAATGTCCATTACGTCCAAGAAAGCCAATCAAACTCAAATTAAATTAATCTCTGCCAACTCTCAGCCCAGTCATCCAGTGTGTGTGAGGCCCTGCAACAGTCTTATGGAATAAGGACTATTGGGGCTTGATAAAGAGAAAAGCTCAGACAAATAGAAAGCGAACATGTTGTATTAGTTCCCAGCTTTCTGAGGCATGCAATCCGCGGCTGCCTCCATTTGGCTCAAACCACTAGCAGATGAAAATACAAAACAGCTACAACTTAAGATAGGCTGCAGCAAGCGCCAGGGAGTGATGTCATCCGAGCACAGCAGAGAGGGAGGGAGAGAGAGGTAAATAACTCAAAGTATTGCTACATAAGTATAATTCCTCTGTTTTGTCCAAAAGGGAAAGGGGAAAAATGGATGACCAGTCCCACTAATGTTGAATTAAACTTCATCTGAGGCAGCAGAGCCAAGACTGAGACATAATCAAATAAGCTAGAGTTTTCCCACAGTCAAGCAAAAAATGAAACAGAAATATTGCATGACAAACCAAACTAAAGATGATTTTAAAGAAATTAAAAACTCTAAGCATTGCAAAAGAATGGAAGCTCATTCCTTTCTCTAAAAGATTAAAAAAAACTTAACTGACAGCAGACTGAGATTCATTTTACTCTTACTAGTTTGTGTCATCAAAACACAAGCAGCTGACTAGACAAGAGAGACTCAGGAGACCTGGTTTTATTCATATATAGTTATTTGTTTGTGTCTTAGACCAGATGAGTGTCAACTGCACACTGGATGGTAGAGAGCTAATGGCCCAGAAAGGAGTAAAAATGGAAGACACACAGACAGACACACACACACACACAAAATACAGAGGAGTCAAACAGAAACTAAAGTTTTCTCCCATATATACAGGTTTGATGCTTACAAACACACATACATTGTGCATACACCCTGCAAAGAAAACACACAGAAATCTCGCCCTGCCCCATACAAAGCTGCTGCGTACTATTGAAACTAAACCAGATGTTACATCTTATCTCTGAGTGCCTCTGAAAAGCAACATTAGCGCTGAGGACAGGAGAGAAAGAGACTTCAGAATAGAAGGAAATGGAATCTAATGCGTTATCACACACAGTTTGCTATCACAAAAAAACAACGCAACAAACAAAACACACCCAGACAAACACTTATCGAGCCTCCTCTACTGCCCATGTGAGCCTATCTTTGCTCTGTGAAATCAAATGAAGGCGATATCAAGGGGCAATGTGGTGTTTGCATCACGCTTTTAGGGCTTTGCGACGAAATATATGATAGAAACCCACACGGAGGAAGCGAGGGAGGATAGGAGAGGAGCACACTGGGGAACAACTGGTTTCAATTGGGATACTACAATTGGCACTGCCGCTGCAAGAGGGTTTTGAGTGGAGTTTAGCATTATAAAAAGGCAGGCACTAATTCATGACTCAGGTCTTGTTTTAAACAAAATATAGAAGGAATAGAACAACAGAAAAGAAAAGAAAAGTCAGCAAATTCAACACATTTGGGGTCTGTTAGAGCTCTTTTGATGTTCCTGGGCTATGAAATTATAATCCAGTGCTTACATGGACGATATAATTGTTGTTTTCCAAATTAGGCTGTGAGGTTTGCAATAAAAAGGAAAGTCACTGCATAAAGGCATGACTAGAATGGCGATTGGTCAGATAAACGCTGATTTTGACAGCGATAAAATACCAAAAGGATCCTTTCTCTACCTCTTACAAATTCTTTTTAGCTGACCGTAGAACATTGAAAAATGAAACACCCGTGCATGACCAAGTTAACTCCAGAGAACATCAGAAGTGAGGTAATCCAGACCACATGCTCAGCGCGCAAACAGTTAACTCTGGCTTTTGCCAATTTTTCCAAAAGTGAAGCATTTAAAATATGAGCAGAACTTGTTTATTCAGAGCGCCGTGAAAAAGAATAGCACAGTACCCCAGGGATGTCGAACAGCAAGTATTAAAAAACCCAAGAGCCTCAGCTTGCAAAAAGGATATGTTTTTTTTTTCCCCATGTTCTTTTTGTTTTAATTCTATAACAAATTCCATTTGAAAATATAATTAGAAAGTGGAGGGGGAAATGGCAAACTACTGCATTAGCTGTAATTGAACAAAAGAGCGCTTTGCCTGCTGGGAGGTGGCCACTGAGGCCCCACGGGAAACGGGGCGGGGCTGAGACAGGACCTGGTGGCATCTCCGCGGGGATGAGGAGTTTATTTATAATCACAGGCCGCCCTTGGATGGAATAGGCCCGGCACTGATCTAACACGCAATTAATACACACAAGGCTGAGATCACACAACCAAGAAACACTCATACCAGTGCACACAGGTCGTACAGAGCATTTGCATACATACCCATGCACAAATACACTTTTGATCGCTTGGTTTGCACACACACACTTCACGTACCTTATACAAACACATCACATCCCTGCCATACTCACAACCTTCATTTAACAAAAGCACACACCTTGACCGCAACACACACAGCAACAAAAACAATGCACACCCTGTGCCAACAAGACTACGACACACAATAAAGGTCTCCACCTTCAAAATATGGGGTATGTAAATTTTCAAGATGAATAGATGCATAAAGAGAAAGCTTGAGGAGAGAAGGAGAAACTTGTCCTTCTGTACACATAGCAGCACACTTGATTTATTCTGTCCCCTTAATGAGCCACCATAGTCTCTCACTAACTCTTTATTCCCCTCTCTTTAACTCTTGCCTTTACTCGCTGTCTCCTGTGCAGGATGCAGATTAATTCAATGCTTAATTGTTTAGTAAATTCAATTTTCCACATTGTATTCTGCCTATCTTTAGCTAAAGTTCTTAAATCTGCTGCGCCAAGCTGTGGGAACCCTGTTTTTGAGCCATGCATACCTTTTTTTTCTTCTTTTTCTTTTTTCATTACCATTTTCTTCCCTACACCACCCTAATTCGCCATGAAAAGATTTTCCTTGCTGGAAATTCTGATTCCGCTATGATCGGTGAGGCATTCCAATCCAATGCATTCTCATTGTGCCGCGTCTAAGATGCAAGAGGGGCTTCCCTTTCTGGCTGTGCCAGGCCCCATATCATACAAGCGCTCATGCAAGAAATGTTGCCTTGCCAATTCATTTGCAATAATAAAGAAAATGGTTAAGGTTGTTGTGCTTTGCCCCCCCACCTACGCTTCTCTCTTTCTTCACTCTGAAATATCTTTTGTGATGATATGGATATTTACTTTTCACTCTGTGCCAGTGAGCATGCGGAAATAATCATATGTGCATACTTACAGGCATAGACATAAATATCCAAATAACCCCCCACACATACACTCTTCAGTGGTGGTACATCTGAATCAAAGATGACAGTTGAGCTACTCCATCCCCCAGAATTCTTTGGTGCATCTACTCTCTGTGGTAGTTTTCTTTAACACCATTTTTGACCTTTGCAACAGCACTGCTTTCTCAAGTTGAAATCGGCGAGAATGCCATGTGTTGCAGCAGCAAGATGGCATGCAATAACTCCAGACACGTTCTGCCACTCAGCTGAATGCTGGTGGGAAAGCTGTAAGTGAAAGGGGCTGAAAGGCCAGCTATTGTAAACTCTTGTTTACTTTGCTTTTCACTGTAACTAGATAAAGCAGGATCTGCCTCTCTGATAACCTGCCAGGCAAGTGCTTGCCCGACTACTTCGGTTTTCTGTGCTCTCTCCACCCCTCTCCTCCCCTTGTTGCAATATTAGTGCTTCCAAAATGAAAAGAGGGGCTGATAATGGTAT
>VUQS01002180.1:77078-89954 GCA_015108495.1 Heterochromis multidens | reverse complement strand
CCAGGAAAAAAAGAAAAAAAAAAAAAAAAAAAAAAAAAAAATGTAAAGACATGTAAAGAATATTCAGAAAATCACTGTTATGACGCAAGGGTACATAATGCAGCAAGAAAGTCAGCGTTGTTGAATTGTTGAGTTTAATAAATTCAAAGTAGTTTTTTCCTCTGACATTTTTTTCCTCTGCTACAGTCGCCTCACTGGAATAAATTGGTTTATGAATAAATGAGCCTGCTTTCTCCATCTTGTTAACATTGTTCTTTTGTGCAAATTCTCAGCATTTTTTTCCAGTCCACTTCAACTTTATGCCCGAGGGCATATATTAAAAATACATATGGAAAGAGATAATGCACACACAATGCAAATTCGTTAAGGATGTCACCGCCTAACAACTGCAGATAAGATGCCACACAAAAATAGCCCATAAAATTTAAAAAATATATATTCTGCCACAAGTAAGTCATGAAGTGCAGTGCCATTGGATTGACAATGTAAGTATTCAGCAGTAAGAGGCATGCACCCTCTGCCTGTTTGGATATGCTCATTTACACACAGACTGCTCTTGTGGACAGTCTCCACATTAGGCCATCCTACCAGAACATCAGCCCATCCCTCAATATTACAAATCTGTCAAAAAGTTTGCCCTGTGTTTTAATACAAACTATGCCTGTAGGTCATTTATACAATTCTGTCAGCATAAACATAAGCTTATATGGTTTTGCCCTGAATTGGCTATATGTAAGGACCATCATTATATTAAAATAGGCCACGTCTTAATCTTACAGTCAATTAAAGATCTACATCAGTGCCGCAAGCACAACATAATTTTCTTCATATACCTAGAATCTCAAGGGTTTTAACACACCATTTCAATATCTATATACCATAAGGCTTCATTCCATGTTCTGACCTATCTATAAAAAAATTTGACAACTGAATCCCTGAGAGAATACAACAGGCTGTTTAAAGAGACACTTAAAAGCACAAGTGGTGTCTGTGTTATTTAATTCTGTTCCTGGATTAAATGAAGTATTATCTTCTGGGTGATCTTTCTCATTTCCATAATCAGACATAAGGGCCAGAGATGGAAGAGTGCATGCGCAGCAGAGTGGGGCTCTTCCCAGTTGGGCCCCAATCGGCTCCCAGTCCTCCCATTCAGCCCAGAACATAAAAGCCTGTGGCTGTCTCGCTCTCTTCTCAGACCAGCCACTCAACCATATGGAAGTCCGTGGATTTAAATTATTTAGCCTAATCGCTTCATTACTTTTTATGTCGGACTATCCAACTAATCCCTTTAATTTGGACACTTGATTCCCCCCCTCCCCCGTGCTGTCCATACGTTATTGCCGCCACACTCCTAAGTAATTTCTTAAAACTCTGGTATAAGTTACTGAAACGTGCATGCAGCTCGCTTTCCTGTATAAAGGGCTCGAGCTATTAATGGCCGCAAATCCAGATTTGCATAGTTATAATGATCGGTTGCTGTTATCATTATTTAACGGCAGTGTATGGACCATTAGGGTCATGCCTGTGCGCACACTACAATGTCCCCGGAGTGCAAACAGTCAGTGAAGCACATAATGAAGGCTGTGGTTATCTCTGATATCTGCACAAAAGGAAACACTTCTTAATCTACCTTTAATGCCCCCTGCTTCTATAGCTTTCGAAAATAAACCTTCTTATTGGTGCTGAATCTGTGCGCTCTGAGCGAAATAAAAGAGGGGGAGAGGAAGGGTCTCGATAAGCAGTGTGCACTCATGTCTAAGTAAAAATACTGACAAGACGCGAAATGAACCGTGAACTCTAGCTACAGTGGAGAAACCAAGGCATCTAAACCACAGTCTGCAGCCCATGCTGCTGCTGCTCTCTTCTGGGCTGCAAAACAGAGAGGAGCTGATAGCGTTTAGGTTCAAAAAGAGAAAGAGAGAAGAGGGGGAAAATGGAGAGAGGAACTAAATTAAAATCGACATGGAACAGGTCAAGTTTATGGCGATGCTTTTTCAAGCTAATCTTCCCAGGTCGGTTCCGGGTTCAAGTCTTAATGGGACAATAATAGCAACATTATTCAGATTTTTTTTTTTTTTTCATTCCGATGGATGGAATGGAAACCGTCTTAATCATATGCAAATAGCAGCGCAGCACAGTAGTGACCCAGAATAGCTGAATGGCCAACAGGGAGAATACACACACGTACTCGCAGATGGAGAGATGTACCTGATCAAGGGCCACCGATCTCGTGATTTCCTCGCTGTCTGATTTGGACCCGCCCTCTCTGTCGTCTATGACCAAGTCGATGGGCATCTTGCCTTTCAAGCAGCTGATGTACCGGTGACAGAAATTATCACACAGCTCGTGCACCTAAAGGGAGAAAGGGCAGAGGTGTTGCACATTCACCCAAACTACACGACAGTGCCATGCGCAACCACAACACCGCTTCGACGCGCAAAAGTGCCCCGAAGGGTTTTTGTGCACTTCGGCACAACCAATGATTACAGCGCTGCATCTGTATTTAAACGTTATAATATTAAGTGATGACTCATCATTGGAGTTTTTAAGCATGTCTAATAATTTGTCAGAAAACAACAGTGCATTTTCAGTTATGTTTATGAATTTATATTAACTTATAAGCTCTTAATTTTCTTTCATCTATAAAAACTGAAAGATCACTTTGGATTAGGGCTAAGTTTCCTTCGCCTTTCCATGCCAGTAGTGGCAGTAGGCTGTCCTGAGTATGACAGTTAACTCTTTTTTTTTTCTCCTCTCAAAATAGAGATATCGTCGAAAATTGACAGTGACAAGAGGGGTCTGAGGCTACAACGCACTCAACACCCGTGTTAAATTCATCATCAGTGCCCTGGGTAGTGGCCATTAGAGGAGGGTGACCCGCTTGACTGACATTTAAGGTAAACTGCTTAATTTCATCAACTTATTACATTATCACTGCAAATGTGACGCATCCTACTGCTTGAGAAACAAAAAGACTAACGCATGGGCAGAAAAATACCACTTTAAACTTTATTTAGTCTACTGAGTTTATATCTACATAAAATATAGCTTTCGTCTTCTCTAAGCGTTAGAGACTGCAAGATCTGTGGGAAACGCAGTGCATGCACGGAGATAACTTTAAAAAACTAAAACTTTTTAACAGCTTTGATCATGTTTGAGAATGTGAAGGTTTAGGTTAAAGTTGACTTTACAGGCTATCGCAGTCCATCTGAAACGAAGACAAATCAGAGTTTTACACCCACTACACCCTCTATCCACAGATGGCTGCCTGGGGCCTTTTGCCCTCCACAAAGAATCATTTTTAAAAACCCGCAAAGTTCGCCTATATGTTTCACCTTGCACGCAATTTCTGCCAGCATTAAACTTCATTAAAACATGGGAGAGACTGGGCACAGAGATATCTGTTCCAGTTGTAACAGCTTGCGTCGTGATTAAACGCGGAAGAGAAATGGCCCCATGATTGATTTTGACGCTAATTATAACCGACTAGCAAAAATACATTTATGCAAATACAGCCCATAGGTCTGAAGTGGCACACTGGACAGAAATGGCGAGAGAATATTACCTTCTCCAGCTCCAGAAGATGAAATCGTAAAACTTGAATGGCTTGAATCATCTGAAAAATTAAAATAACAATAAAAAATGAGCTGTTCACATCTCTTGATATTAAACAGACGCGTTTTTCTCAATACAAGTAACTGTAGATGAGGAAAATATTCATATGAATGGATTTTATGTGGAACTGATATTAAACTTGGATGTTATTGCAATATGGAGAGCAGGCGTACAGTACAGACTGAAGCTGCAATAAGCCTCAGAGTCAGAGATCTATTAGTCACCAACTAGTCGAGAGGAAGCGTTACTCTAACATTACATTTAAAGTATCAAACTGAACAAAGTGGAAAGACTGAATAGAATAACTTTCCAGGCAGAGTTCAAAGGTGTGTGACAGCTGTCTGACAGCAGCCCTTCATCTGCAGATACAACCGGGGGCCATCATGATATCAAACAGCCCAAAAAAGGAACATCAGCTGCAATCCTGCTTTAACTTTTCAGCACCACGTGGCTGCCTGACACAGATGAAAAGCCCGCCACATCCAAACAACAGCTGGTACATTCAAAAATACAGTATGAAAATGCAGAAAATGTCATTTTTGCAAAAAGAAAATATGTAGCTTACCAGATTATCCAATTCTGGATTCGATGAAAATAAAGGTTTTTCTGCCCGAATCTAAAACCCAAAACATTTCTTTATAAAATATATGAATATAAAATGCCATACGTATTTTTAAACATATAATGCAATATAAAATTTACATACAAGCATTAAATGTAATACTAGTTACTTCTTCGCAAAGAAAATACACAAGATGAAATTAAAATATTGTAAAATCTTTTTTTTCTTTTTTTTTTGAAATTGTAAATGTCGCTTTACTTCCTTTAGGTGCAGAATTCAGTCAGTCATTGGACAGTCAGGTGAGAGCTCACGCTGCTCCAGCATGCAGATTAAGAAGAGTCAAAGTTTCCTGACCTGTTTTGCAAACACTGCTATGTCTTCATTGAAAGATTCCGATGAACAAACGTCTCCTCCTGCCACCCCGGGCTCTCTGGGGGTGCAAGTCGCTAATTCACATTTCTCAAAAATCAGTGCAAGCAAGGGGAACAGGGGGTGCCTGGGAACACACACAATAGCAAATGTCACCAGAGAGAACAGCGCCGGGGTCAAGACTACTCCAGGCTAGATTTAGCCAGCCATGGTACTCTTCAACAACTCACCCATGGGGACTGCTGCTGCTGCAGCCCATGCTATTATATTATGCAGAGGCTCGGAGAAAGGCTTCAAACAGCGGACAGACTTTTGTGATTAAATCTAGGCGCGCCTAATAGCATAAAAGCTTTAGAGTCTGTCAAACAATTTCTTGCACAGGTTTCCGTTTGCATCGCAGGCGTGTGTTTGCTTGGCAAAGAAAAAAAAAAACTCTGGATATATCGACGGTTAAATGTGCGCACATTTATTATTTATTGTTCAAGTCCTTAGAATAAATATGTGCAGCCTGGCACTGCAGAGGTCAATGCGCTACCTGAGGTTATGCCACTGTGGCATAAGATGGTAAAACTGCAACTGGCATCTGGCAAAACCCTGAAAACACAGTTCTTAGCTTTTAATTAATCCTGTAAATTAATAAATAATTTTCTTTAAACGTTTTTTTTTTAATTTGATGAAGCTTTGGAAATTAATACAATTAATTAAAATTGTAAAAAAAATAAATTTTTAAAAAGCAGAAGGTAATTATGTTTGCTCATAATAAACGACAAAGCTTAAAAAGAAACTAAGCGAGAAAATTTTGGGGGTGAAAAAAAGGCTCTACTTAAAGTTGAGCTTGTCTCAAAAATACTGAAGTCAAAATATAATTTGAGCAACGGCTGATTGGAGAGTCTCCTCAAGTACAAAAAATATTGTTATATCGTTTACCGAACAGTAACGCATAATAGACATTACTGGCTTCAAAAGTACAAAACTCCAAATTATGCCAAAAAATAAGAACAAGAGAGGCCCGCGTAGCCTCTCTCTTATCCAGCGCCTCTGCATCAGTTTGGGCTCCAATGTTGCTTAAACTCTTCACCGGGACAGATTGCTGTCCCTGGCATTGAGCCTGTGTTTTCTTTAGTACGAAGCTGATTTTGCACCCACTTGCCCACCCCAGCTAGCCCCTCCAGGCCTGGATACACGCCTGCCCGCCAGAGAGTGAGTTTCCCCACGGAACGAAGGCGTGCACCTACCCGTATATAGCGTCTTTATCTCTCTTGAGAGCGTCGTTAACGGAGGAGCCCATACTGGGAGGCATGGTGTTGGTGTGGGCGGTGTGCGGGTACTGGTGAGAGTGCAGCTGGGGACCGTGGTTGAGGTGAACCGCCTGCATGGATCGGGCGCCGTGCGGGTCTCCGTACATGGTGGTTGGGATGCCCACACCGTCCATCCCGTAGTGGGGCAAGTCTTCGTACTGCACACAACAAACACCCGGGTCAACAGTGAATATGCAGGTACAAGAATATATTAGATTCTGATTAAAACTTTAATGTAAAACCAGCGAGGCATAAAAGTGAGGAGTAGGAGAAGTGACTCTTGAAATGTTGTTGTTGTTTTTTTCTTCTTTTGAGAAAAAGTTCGGCCAAACTGAGCAAATTCATTAATTTACAAAACCAATAACATGTTTTTAAAAAATTCCTCAATTTTCAGATACAAATACACTGAGCTGCCCTTTTTAAAATATAGGTTTATAAAATTGGGGGGGAAAGAAATGTAAAGCAAAGGCGTGACAAATTCACGTCTGTGTTTTGATTTTATAATCAAGCAAAGTTTTAAAGACTTGAGTCTAGAGCTGAGTTGTCTCCAATAAGAAAACTGCACTGATAATTCTGAAGTGCAAGCTAGTTTTGTTCTCAACTCATTCACAGTGACCCTTGAAGCCCGGAGGAAAAACACATATGAATTATTCAATATGTTCGAAATTACTGGGAGTACAAAAACTGTAGCAACACGGCTCAGTTATTATTATCATCATTAACCAGGCAGTTGTTGGGCTTTAAAACCATAAACACGAAGTCCTGTGTTTTCACTTTGTACAACTACAAATGTCTTAAACTTGTTAATTGCAGCGTTTCTCATTTTAAAGGCTCATAACTGTGCAGCATGTTCTTATCCATCAAGCACACTATGATTAGTGCAAGCAAAAAAACACAAGTCGCCTGCTGTATTTCTCATACGTTGTTAACCGGAGCTGAATATTCAAACTTTTTTTCATGTGTCACTTTTAAGTTAATTACAACTTAATATTTACGTTTTTTGGTTTGAAAAACTCAGAAATGTTGTTTCGGGTCTGGTAAAGGTTGAATTAAATAACTTATTTGAGGTTTGTTTCTTTATACAGGAAAATATGCATGAAATATTGATGACGTTCTTTTAGACGTGACAAACAAGTGCCGGTGGAAGAGTAAAATGCATTATCACTTAAAGCTGAGCATGTCGACCCTAAAGGCAAAGAGGTGCAAACCCCAGCGTGGTGTAGCTCCAGTGCCAAATTCTGCAGCTAAATGTGTCCAGTGTCCCCAACATCTCCGCTTTTACGCTGTTTTATTATCCGTGCGAAGATTCAGCCGCTACTCTAAAGAAGTCCCTGGATTGTGTGAATCAAAGCGTTTGTCATCACCTCGTTATTAAAAAACTACCTCAGTTGCTTGAGGCTTATTTTGCATATTTAAACGCATTTTACGACCTGCCGTCGATTGACAAACAACCGATGGAAATTTTATTTTGTTCAGAAATACTCGATATGAAAGCTTGATGGAAGAGTCAACAGAGAAAAGTGGAGATTTGTTTTGCCTCCGTGCCCTCCCCCATTTTGCTTCCAGTAACTGGCCTGTCATAACTAATCTAAAAAACATAGCCAATGTGAGATATGATCACGCTTCCAGTGCCTCTCAGTGGGCCGGTTTGTGGGACAAACGAGTGCGGCCGTGCGTAATACCGTGCCGAAAGACGCCAAACATGAAATTGTCTCTTCGTGTGTCAGGAAGACGACAGAAACTTTCGCCGCGAGTATGTGTCCGTGTGGGTATGTGTGTCATTAAGCCACGTTACAGCGCAGCATAGCATTCAAGCGCAGTAGACTTGGAGAAACTTTTTAGGGGGGATTGCCCTACGTACCCGTTGCGCCATAACCCTCCTCACTCCCTGGTCGTCCTTTCACTTTAGGTAAATCCCCTCTGCGGCCAGGGTGGAGACGAAATAAAGAAAGAAAATCCAAATAAATGAGAAGATGTTTCAGCCAAAATCCCGTTTGCCTTTTTTCCACGGAACGATGAAGCAAGCTCCCGCTTTCTATGCAAGTTTAGCCCAGGCGCGGCAAATAGGTCCTCGGCTATCCTCGGGGCAGCAGCACCGGGCTCCTTTTCCAAAACCAGGATGAAAATAAAAAAGCCCCTCAAACAAAACTGGCGACTCTCATGGCTTTTTGCCACTCCGCCTGTCAGTCAAAACGCGAGGGCTTGTCAAAAGTACCGGATGAATGATGGTCCGACGTGCGTCTCCACGGGATCGGCACCACCTAAATGTTAATGGTCACAATCACAGTTAAAAAATGAAGCAGCTCTCCTCTCGTTTTCTTTGATCACTCTCGGCTCCCGGCTTGATTTTCTTATGCAAAAGCGTCTAGAGGAGATCAAGAGGAGGTGGGGTGATAATTCTGGCTTAGGCTTTCTTAAAGGAGCCACGATCGATGCTGTGCGTGTGTATGTGTCTGCATGTGTGCAAGTGCGTGTGTATGCGTGAGCCGCCTGCCCGTTTGTGTACAATGGATGTGTGTGTTGAGCTGAGGAGGAGCGGAGGATCTGGACCAGACTGCTGAAACCCGGAAGTAGTGGTGGCCATAACAGGTCGCGTCTCTTACACAACGCACCGGGCTGCAGCAAGTCGTGCGGAGAGGAGGGGGGGTGGGAGGACCCTGTGAGCCCAGCCAGCCGCACTGCGAGCTGGAACAACACTAAACACAGAATATTCACCTATGACTTCGGCTTCATGTCTCATCCTCACAAACTGACTTTATTCTGCAGTCTGGAAAACATGTGAATTCGGAATTGACACGTCCAGCACCCACTTCTCTTCTTATAGTTTGTAAACGAGTTACTGAACCAACTTTCAACTCTGATGTGAGCTGTTGTCAGGTATGTTGTTTAAAGCCTGTAAAGTCAATGACTGGAATGGATTTAACTTAATAATAATTTTATTATGAAAAAAATAAGCTGTAGCCTGAAATAATCTAGTTCATCCCAATAATGCTGTAGTCAACTAAAGCTTTTGAGAGGCTGTCATCATTCTTTATGCATGAAATCCACTGTAGCCAAACATCCAGTTTTGCAGGTTTTCGGCCTCTTGCAGCTCGACTTCTGTAAAGTCTATTTGCTTCCTGTGTTTGACTTAATAACTGAAAGACTGGAAGTGAGCAACTTATACAATCCTTGGAGAAATTGTCCACTCTAAATAAAAAGAACAATAAAAACAACTTTCGACATGTTATTTGTCAGGAACGTTTATACTTATTTTAAAAAAAAATTGCTTTCGTAGCAAAAGCAGCTTAATTAGTCCGGATCTTGACGAGAGTAGTCATCAGAAAAATAGATACTAAAATAAGTCATTAAAACATTAAAGTCGTCGTCAAAGCATCTTTTATGTCTAAATAAAAGTAAACGTTGTCCACCTTTCTCCCCCACAGTAGTGCTGAATGGGTCGCTCCAGTCAGCCCGGGCTGTCCAATGGCAGGGAGGCAAAGAGATGGGAGCCCCCTATTGGCTCCCCACATGATCGATCCCGAGCTGATTGATCGGTTTTAGGCCACATTGGCGAGGAGGTGCAAAACAAAACATCGGCCGCGGATACAAAACACACACTTTTCGCTTCTGTCAGCTTATACAGTGCGTAATTTCACCAAAACGCAAAATATCTGACCAATATCCCCCTCTCTCTGTCTCTGTCTCTCTCTCTCTCTCTCCCTTTATCTCCCCCCTCTGTCTCTCAAACACAAATTTTCACATCTCCAACTTAATTACTTCCCTCTAAATGCACTTACACTTTCACTTAACTTTCCCTAACCAAACAGAACTAATGTTAAGATATTATGTTTCTGTTCTCGGAGTCCTTATTAATTTAACTTTTGTCTCTTTAGAATGAAGAGTTCACTTGAATTTCACGATTTGCAGTACAGAGATGATAAAAGTTTGGTCAAATATTTATGAGCTTTAATATATGAAAGGGAACTTGGATTCTTGAGGAATTTCAGAAAAGTAATGATACCATTGAATAATGTCTGGTTATAAATTAACCAAATTGTTTGAATTTTCTATTTTATCTTATTATATATGATTCCTAACCGGGAGGAAAAGAACTACAAATCTTATTTAATTTATCTGATATTTTTTAATTAAAAATGAACTTTGATTACCTTTTTCTACATAAATATTAATGAGATATTCCCTGACATATGAAAAAATATAAAAACGGATTAAGGTGGACATGATTAGTTTTAAGAGATAAGCAGTAAGTTTTGTTTGTTTTTTTTCTGCCTGAAGTTACAAAATAATATTTGTACATTTTGGGACTGTTTGCCACATGATGCTCACCGACATAACTTTTTAATTTATTTTGAGCCCATCACACATGAATGGAGAGCGTCTAAAAGATCTATTTTATCTCCTGATTATGCTCATGAGGTGTTAAGGTGTTGCTGGTCTGTGACAGCCTGCTTTAAGATTTTTTTTCCTTCTTTTTTTTCCGTGCAGTGCTTCCAGTCATCGATCATCTGCCCCGATGCCAGAAACGGTGTCATAATACGATAATGCGGCTTCACACATTCAACGGTGATTCCTGTGGTAAAACCCGAGCGTTAGGATCCGATGGGACAGTTTTACAGGCATGAAATGACTATCAAAGGCTCCCGCAGTCTGGCCGCTGAGGCTTCGAGGCACGGACACCAGAGAAGACAGGAGGCACGGACTTTTACGCACAGAACACAGGATCAAATAATAAACTATGCTGACTTGTGTTCGTCCACTTTGCTGATTTATTTATTTAATGGTAAGTAGAAGCCCTCATTTTCACATTTTTCTTCTTAATTTTACGACAAAGCAAATAATTAACAGCTATAGGAATGCCAGATAAATATTCTCTTTAAGTTATTACTAATTAAAGAAGATGGTGCAGTTTAAATCAACTTTCAGCTAAATTTGTGTGTTTAGTGGAATACAAAAGATTATAATACAGCTCACCTACACTGAATTTTCGCGAGTCATTGGGAAGAAGTAAGGCTAAATCAACAAGAAAGGGGGTCACATTAGCGCTTGTTCACTGTAAAAAAAAAAAAAAAAAATACTATGGCATTATAAAGCAATTAAGCTACTTCAATTAGCATCCATAAAAGCTAACTGGAGCTCCACTTTCTCTCCCGGAGTTGTTCTTTCGTGAGGGTCAGCGCATTTTGGTATCCTGAAAGAGAGCAGGGGGGCAAATACCGTCACTTCTGTTTAATCCGCTTTGCGATGACGATAATGCTTTGAGTCGTTTCAATAAAATCAGCAGGTATTACTTTCAAACCGCTGAATGCAAATTGACAGCATGTTTGACTGCGGAAACAAATGAAAGCGTTATTAGACGGCCTGTGCGTCTTGACTCGTGCAGTGTGAACACAAAGAGAAATTGCAGACCTTATGCACTACAAACACACGCTATATTTAATTCGGTTAAAAATCTAAATACTGAGAATCAGTATCTAAACTGTTTATTCCACACTATGTTAAGTTAGTCCCTATTATTGTCCCATTTTTGTGTAAATATGGAAAGAACAAAAATACTAATTTGAATCTTAGCCTAATAAATAATAAAATAAACCCCTCCAGGTCTGAGATATGAATCATTGCCTGGCTCTTTGTGATCCCTTGTATCACTGCTTGTCTGTAGCTGTTTGAAAAAACAAGGAGCAACTGGCAGCCTGCGGAGTCAAACTGAGGTCAAACTTTTTGCAGCTCCGCAGCTTTGCGCCTAAACATGTTGGGATCTGCAAAAAGGCCACTGAGCCTCTCTGCCTTGTGTCACTGCTTCAGCACAAAGACAGACCTGCTGCAAAGTTTTCACAGTTTATCTAATTTTATGAAACTACTAGTATATTATCGCCTGTCAGAACACCCTGCGGAATACATTAGGGCGCATTTAGGCGCTGTGAGCTCCAGTTAGAAACTATTCAGTCAGAAAAAGACACTCACTCTTTCTTACAAGCAAATTATTGCTTTTGCCTCGGATATCCGATTAAAAAGTTACTGCAACAAGCTATAATATGATATAACGTGGAGATATGTCTCATTTTAAAAAAGCCACATGGATTATACAGATTCTCCACCATCGTTTACAAATTACTGATCATATAGAAAGTGCAGCTTTTTTTTTATATAGCCTACAGTTTATTTAAATCATTGTAAGGGTGTTTGGTATGTGATTTATATGAAAGCTTGGTGATTTTCTTTTAGAGTGACACTAATATATTTGCAGTATAATTAAGGTGCCAAAAATCTTGGTAAATACTTTGGCTTAGGTAATGGCATAAGCTCGGCTTTGGTATAGTCACAGTATTTTAACGATTCGTAATATTAATTTCAAACCATGAAATCAGCTCAGGGAGTATTCACTCCTGCTGGATCCTGCGCTTTGGCCCAAATGTTAATCTGAGCTGCTCTCGCCTCTCACACACATTAATGCTTAATCATTTGCGCCTTCTACCGGAGTTGTTGGAAATTACATGTGATTCAGAAGGACGGGAAGATTCCTGATCAGATCATTCAAATAAAATGCAAAAGTTGCAAAAGTTGTGCAGCATAAATCCACTATTAAATTTCACGTGTTCTTGTATTGCACCGTGAGCATTTGCAGAATAAAATTGTTTGAATCTATAGAGAAATGACTTGTCATATTTCTTATCTTTATTATTGTAAATAATTGAATATGCTAATAAATATATATAATGTGTGAGATGCCTTTTGGTGTGTTGTCTTTGATTGCAGATTTCCAGTGTGGTTGTTTTATTTTAAGATGGATTAAAAGTGCTGATATTACATTAACCAGATCTGCTCACTTACTGTGAAAGTGTCACAGGTAACAGCCTGAGCTCCACTCAAACACTTTCCAAATAAAGTCTTAAACTCAACAAATCAACACCTTAAGCATTTAAACCTTAGATTAAATTTGGTGCACATCACTCAGATGTGTTTTTTTTTTTTTTTTAATAAACCCTCTTTTATCTAGATGTTACTAGGTGTAAAATTATAATTTTTAAAATT
>VUQS01002180.1:33391-62383 GCA_015108495.1 Heterochromis multidens | reverse complement strand
TTGCAACAAGAAAAAAAAAAAAAAAAAAAAACACTTCCAAGTTGTAGTGAGAAGAGAAGTTGGACTAAAAATTTACTGCAGTTACTGGAAATGTCAGCAAGCAGGAAAATAAAGAAGTCGTGTGTTCTGTTTCACAAGGCATATATATATGAGGATAGCGTAATCTGGGAATTACAGGGCCTGCACACAGGGCTGTGCTCAACCCATGCAAATGCAGGTAATCATACCTCTTTCAGAAGTAATAAATGTTAATGTGCCATTTCCCAGTTAATGAGAATTACTCACATCATCCATCACATCATCACAATCTGGGCCACACATTGCTGCCATCTCACACTGGACCAGTGAAGCAGGCTGGCCTGAAACAAACTGAGACTTTAGAGACATTTACAGTATGTACTCTCAGTTTGCTGAAAGCATTCTTCTTAAAAATTTTAATGCATAGAAAGCAAAGAATATTAAAGATGTCTGAGATTATACAGACTTTAATTCAAAATAAATGGTGCAGCAGTTTGCTTACCTGTGCCCTACCTTTACCTCAGCTTACAATATTTAACCATATACTGTAATACTATGTAAGAGGAGATTTTTAAAAGTACATTGTATTAGATCAATTAACTTTTGTAAAATGTGCCAAATGGCTACAGATATGCATAAGTGTAATTTGGCTCCACAATATTACTTATATACATTATACAAACTATCATATAATATTATACATATTTGCAATAATAAATGGAAAGCTAAGGCTACAATGTCTGTGAGCAAAGCTCCAAAAGGCAGTGATAATTCTGGCAACAGTAGCTTTGTTTGTTGGAAATTCAGAAATGGTCCAAATTTGCAAGTTCAACTGATCAACAAAAAATTAATCACAAATAATTTTCTTTTGAGTTTTAATGAAACAAAATAAAAATGAAATGAACATGTCCTGTTCCACCTCCTGTTACAATGAAGTAGCTTGTAACTTCGCATTGTATTATATTATTGCAGATAAAATATCTTCTTTTATCAGATGGACATGATGGGCAATACAAAGATACCACCGACTAGTTATGGAGGTTGAATTGTTCTTAATATTTTCTAAACAAAACAAGACAAACAAATTTACATTAACTGATAATGTCTTAGACTGAATATTTTGTTAATTGTAGAACTTTTTTTGCATTTAAAGACAATGCAACTGTCCAAGCCATTTAAATCAGATAAGATGTAAACCTGTATAAACATGCAACAGAGCTTCTTTTACACTCAGTTTTACACAGATGATTTGGCTGTACAGAGCACAGCTTCTTCTGTTGTCTTGAGTGGGTACCTGACCACATGGATGTCCTTTAAGTTCTTCCTGGTGATGAGGTCAGACATAAAGGGAAGTCGGTCCAGCTGGGATCGGTCCTGATTTCTCTCTCTGTCCTTATTCCTCTCCTGTTCTAATGAGTCTCCGGGGATGTCAGCTCTCACTTAATCCACTCTTCTATTTTGACTTCCTTTGTAACCTCAGAACTCAAGTAAAGGTTGTGTTTTGTTAGGTTTGTTTAATGACACCTTTTGATTCCACTCTCATGTAGGAAAACTTTGAGTTTAGGTTACACTGCATCAATAAATCTGCAGAGCATCAAAGACATTGAAATAATTTGTCATTATACAAGTATTCAAGGTATTTACAAGCCGAGACATAAAAAAAAAAAGAGGTGAAGCATTAGGATATATTTCTATCTATTTATTCCAGTTAGTCCATTTGAATGAAAGGATTTAAGATAGGCATGGCTGAAGCAGCACAGAAACCAACAGCAGCTGCCTGTAAGACTAAACACAATATCTACTTAAAGATCTAACAGACACAGCAGAAACATCTGTTGGTGCCTAGACATAGCAACTAATTGAGAAAGCCTGGGACCACAGCAAGGTCGCAGAGCCTACTCTGACAATAAGAGGTGGATTTTTTTGTGCATTTACTAAAGAGGTGCTGGCAGTAATTTCAGGAAGTGTCACAGTACAGTATGAAAGGTTTCATTCCAGTAATAAGAGTTTCCACTTAAGGCTGTGGGGTGCCTCCTTTCAATACTACATCCCAACTTGAAAAAAGAATCCCCAAAGTGAGACCAACTCTCATCTGTGGTGATGTTTGCTGTCTACTACCAAATTTTCACACTTTCCATTTACACCTTTTAAATGGTGCTGGTTTACTGGCAAAGTGCAGGTGCTAAAGCAGAAGGGATTAAACAACACAGGGTCATCTCACAAAAAAGACAAACTAGGGTAATGATCATCCAGCAATGGATAACTGACGTTATCCAGCAAAGTACTATGTTCCTAGACAGGGTCAGCAGCAGACCATATGAACTGGATGGGCAACCAACTGAGGCCTGTTGTACGGAGCTGTTTTGTTGTGTGTATGAGCGCACAATTCTCAACACATTTCTATTTTTTCTTTTTTTGCAGTTTTCAACCAGGGTCATGCTTTAAAACTAGCTTCACAAGCTGATTAATTACCTCTTTTTAGTTTCAAAGAGACATGAGGGGTACTTCCCAGAGGCTGACCTGCACAGGCCCATCCGCTCAGTGTCCTCCTCAGTCATGCTGGTTACCACGACTGCTGCAGAAGCACTAAACTACTCTGAACCGAATAATTAAATTGAGCTCGCACTACAATAACTTATCGGTGATATGGGTGTTTAAGTTTTTCATTACCAAATTGTATGAATTAGTGTAACATATAGTTGAAGTATGTCAGCAGAATTCAGCTGAGGGGGTACAGTGACTTTATTGCGCGGGCCTGGACCCCCAAGGCCCATCTATGATGCAGATGCTGTTTATAGACAATATAAAAGAAGGACATGCCTACTGTGATGTCACCTACTGGTTAGTGAAGTCCCATTATGAAGACTTAAGCCGAGCAAATTGCTCAGCTCAACAATTTACTGTTTTCAAAATGGATGCAATGAGCCACGGGTGGATCTGACTGTGAAACTGAGGGACACTGCACGCTCATTGGGTAATGACTTGTGACTGACAAGTCATTAGCTAGTGATTACACTCTGGATTATCTGTCTTCTTCCATCAATCCATTTTTTTAACCGCTTATCCAATTCAGGGATGCTGGAGCCTATCCAAGCTGTCAGTGAGCAAAAGGCAGTACACCCTACACTGGTCAATATGGGGCCGGGCCAACCACTTCAGCACCATGCCAACCTAACCCTCCTTTCTGACTCTTAAAATAACCATAATTTACAAAATTAACTTCATGTTTTACAGTACCTGGAATTCCCAGGCAGTCTTCCGTCCAAGTACTAACCAGGCCCGACCCTGTTTGGCTTCCAAAACCGGAAGAGACTGGGTGTGTTCAGGGTGGCATGGCCATGTAGCCCTGTGACCTGTCCAGGGTGTACGCTGCCTCTTGCCCTATGACAGCCCCCACGCAACCCTGAATTGGATAAGCAGGGATGGATGGATGGATGTTCATATTTTGCTTAATATGAATATGAAACTAGCAGTTGAGCCCATAACGTGATCAGGAAAGTGTTAACTCAAGTCACAGAGCAGGTTTTCTCTATATATCCAATATTTTTGCAATGAGAGCAGTCACCCCTGCTGGTCATTAAAAAGAATGCCCTTAAGGCACTTCCATGCTGGCTTCACTTTTCAGACACAGAAGCTATGTCCATCCTCCAACTACCAAGAAGAAGCATGCACTTTCTTCCTAGTTTGAGGAACAAAGCAAATTGAAATAACAGAAAAAGAAACTCAATAGAGCTGTACAATCAGGACTGCAACACACTGACTGCCAAGCCAAACTGATAGGAAACAGGAAGCAGAAGTGGAATTGGAAAATTGGAAAGAAAAATGGAGACCATAAATAACTGTTCTGACCGGGACAGCCTTTTCTTTTTTTTTTAGAAATCTATACAAGTCAAAAAGATATCCCCATTCTACAAAAAAAATCCTCTCTTTTATGACAAGCTTTTTAACTCATCCTCAAGAGTGGCCATCAGCACAGCTCTCACCTTTACTTATGTAAATGAATTTGGTTTCAAGGATAAGCTGGTGTTTTCATGTTACACTTTTACAAATACCATAAGAGAATTGCTCTATACACCTAAGCTACATCCATCTTTTTCATATATGGTCCCTTTCTTTAGCCTTGTATTTTTAGTAAATATTCCAACAGGCTGTCTACCATATACCAATGATGGTAATACATTTGACTGACAGATATAATTAACTGCAAATCCTCTATCAGCATTTGAGTCATGGTGAGATTGTTGTTGATTGTGGTACTGGGAAAAGAATCATCTAAAGCTTGGACTTTTTGATTGAAGGATTTTAGGTCACAATATTTTTCTTATATTGGGTTTAGAACAGATAAAAAAAACCTTTATACACTCTCCAACCTTTCACGGGTTGGAAAAGGTAGTAAATATGCACAAAAATGGAAGCAATCCCACAAGATCTCCTACTTACCTGAGCATGAATGACCAAAATGACATATGGTAAGTTCACACTGAAGCTAACCTGACAAATGTATTTACATCGTTACCTGGTAGATGAAAGCTGGCTAGGCCTTTGTGTACAGGTTGACTGAAACATTTAGGCTGATGCTTCTGTCATCCTACATCCACTGTACAAAAAAGCTTTCGCCAGCGACAAGTCAATCATCCTCAATGTTCCTTGGGTAAACAAGCAAAGCTAAAAGAACTGCCACGTGCTAACCAGCCAACATGCCAGGACACTCGCTGACAATAACACCGAAGGAAAAACAGATTAATAAAGAGAGAAGGGGAGTAAAATAAAGATAAACACAAACAGAAAGGAAAGCAGTCGGAGGCGGTTGGAGGGAAAGGGGGTTAAGAATGGTGCCTGGCTGTGTCTCTTTGGTGAAATAAGAGTGTATAATATGGGCCCTTCATAGGATTGATCCAGAACATCCCCCCTTCACTGGGCTTTTCTTCCTGCTCAAATTGAGGGATTACCCCAGGAGGAAGTGCTTTGATTACGCACAATAGGCATCTATCCTCTGTTGATTTGTGGGATTGAGGAGGCAAATCCCTGACAAAAAGCTGATACAGAGAGCGAGGGCCACTGGATGATGACTAGCTGAAGGGGGCTGGGAGGATAGGATAGTTCCATAGAGAAACAGCCAGGGATGGCCCCTTCCAAAAAAAATTGGCAAATGGTTAAAAAGGACAAATCAAGGTTGGGGTCAGAGGTCACGGGTGAGAGAGCGGGGAAGGGATGTCTTATGAAGTTCGTGGCAAATGAAAAGTGAAAAGAGAAGCAGATTTTGTATTCTTTAACACAAAAAGCTAATTCTGTGGGTTCTTGAGAAGGTGTTCTTCAACTATATCCAGATAAGTTTCACAGTTAGTTTTACAAGGAAACAAAAAAGTAGATGGAAGAAATTTAAACATCAACATATGTCAGAAAGACAAAGTGACCTAGAAGATTTTTGCGTTTCTTCCACAGTCTACTGTTAATATGTAACATTAACATGTTAACATAACGGTCAAAACTACTGTATGTAGAAGCACTCTGAAAACTTCCTACTGGCAAAATTTTCCAGATAGAGACTTGTTTTTATTTCCTTATTCTTATTGCAAAGGTTAGTACACTCAACTTTTCTGTGACTCTAATGCTTTTACGAACTCAAATAAACTGGTGTGTGCAATGGTGTCTGTTATCAAAAGCTACTGAAATTCACTCAGTAGGCATAATCAGCCACTACTGTTTTGTGTTTTCAGCCAAGAGTGGCAGTGAGGTAAATAAGAGGATAAGAGAACTCTTTGGCAAAACAGTTACCTCAAGTCCTCATTGAAAGTCTCTAATCTGCGCTCTTTCACCCGTCTCTCTCTGGTTACTGTTGCAAGAGTCCCTAGGCCTGTCAGGCAAGCTCTGTTATCCCAAATGAATCCCAAGCTTCTCTAAACACTGCTGTTATCCAGTTTCCGTGGGGACCTGGAGCTACAAGGCACAGACAAACAAGGGCTGGGTGGGAGTGTTGGATGGGGGATTTTTGTCGGATTTACACATATACGATTTCAGGGTTTTAAACTCCCCAAGGTCAGAGTCCAAGCAAAAGGGGCCATCAGTGTCAGCTTGAACAGCCGGTGTGATGCCCAAAGGTGTAGTAGAGGCAGCACAGAGTACTTAATGAAGAAGCACTGAGTACTAAGAAAGTGGGCGTGTTATACCTGTTAGAGGCTACAAGTGCAGCTCTGGCTACGGTGAGCTGAAAGGGGCAAAACTTCAAAGGAGGGGGGCAGGGGAGTTCTCATTTAAATTCTTCAGTCCAGTCTCTGGGATTTGGTTTAATGAGCTGAGAAGCAGGAGTAGACAGCTGACTCCTGACTGTGTGTGTGTGCCTGTGTGTCTGTGTGTGTTTGCGTGCTCATGTGTTAGGAGTTTTCCCACCACTAAGCCTCTATGTGCACGTATGCAAGTTCTGTTTGCCAGACTACTGTGGCAATGCACTGACACACAAACACACACTTTCTCTTTTCTCTGAAGCCTCTCCAGCACTGGAGACTCTGTGCACACAGACTCATGCTCAAACTGTAAGGGTCCAGAGGTTTGCCAAACTGAAGCAGACTGGGTTTCTACTTAGGAGCAATATCCCCCCTCACTCTGTCACTGTTGCCACTGAAACTGGTCAAAGCTGGCTGTTTTAGTGGCTCTAGGACTGCTGGCAGCGAGTGTTGGCAGCCTTGTATCTCTGTTTTTTTTTGTTTTTACTTCTCCTCATGCCTGCTTCTGTGTCTGCATTTTTATTCACTCAAACAAGTGGCACCTAAAATATGGAAACGGAGGGCCTCACACAAACTGGCTAACAGACATTTTGATCATAATGCCAGTCAGTCCTGTTTATTTACTCTTACGGTGTGCCAGTTTGACAAAGCATCAGCTGTCATCATCTATCACCTTTTCTTTCTTTTGTTGTTCTTTTTTTCCATAGACATCATCAGCCTAAAGGAAATTATTTTGTAGGCCCTTTGCTCTCTGGCACAAAAGGCAGACTTGGAAAAATAAGTAAGACACAGCAGGGAAGACTATAGAGGTTTCTCAAATGACGTCATGCACGCATTGCTTGAGAGTTGTCCGCAATATTGGATGTGATACAACCACTGGTGGTGAGGGAAAAATGTGTATTTCCTGACTGGTTGACAAGTGGTTCCTGAAGATGGCTGGCAGTCTCTAGGTGAAATTGGTTGCAAAGAGGGTGCTGTACCAACATCCTCCTTATGATTTCTTTGGTCACTAGCTGATTGCTGCGGTTGCCTGTAGTTTGCATGGAAGACAGGAGACAGAGAACATTTATCTTCAAAGTAAAAGTTGTGCCTAAGTGCTGCAGCCAACACATTTCAAAAGGCAAGAAGTCTCTGTTTCCGGTTTCTGTCGCACTTTTGACAGTTTGACTACAGCTCGGAGATTAGTTGCAGAGTGTTTACAGACAAGTCGGTGTCTTCCAGGCAAACTACAGGCAACCATGGCAATCTGCTAGTAACCAAAGCAATTGCAAGGAGGTTTTCGCCAATCGCTCGGGGAATACATACTGTATACACCGGTCAACAACGACTGCCAGAAACCTCAAGCAACCACTTGCCAACTGGTCAGGGAATGCAAATTTTCCATTCATGACTGGTGGTTGCCAAATGGTCGTGAACTGGTCTCTAGGCCTTTGTGACTGGTGTCTATTCACTTGACCCTACACTGTTCATCCATCCATCCATCTTCTTCCACTTATCCAGGGCCAGGTTTCGAGGGCAGCAGCCTAAGCAGAGAAACCCAGACCTCCCTCTCCCCAGCCACCTCCTCCAGCGTATCCAAGGGAACACCGAGGCATTCCCAGGCCAGCCAAGAGATGTAATCTCTCCCACGTGTCCTGGGTCTACCCCAGGGCCTCCTCACGGTAGGACATGCCCCGAACACCTCACCCAGGAGGCGCCAAGGAGGCTTCCTAGTCAGATGTCCGAAACACCTCAACTGGCTCTTTTCAATGTGGAGGAATAGCAGCTCTACTCTGAGCCCCTCTCAAATGACTGCAGTCTTCACCCCCTCTCTAAGAGAGAGGTCAGCCATCCTTCGGAGAAAGCTCATTTCCACTGACTGTATATGTGATCTTGTTCTTTCGGTCACTACCCAAAGCTTGTGACCATAGGTAAGGGTAGGGACTTGGATCGATTGGTAAATCGACAGCTTCGCTTTTACGCTCAGCTCTCTCTTCACCACGACGGACCGGAACAGCATCCACATCATTACAGCCACGACCCCAGTCTGTCTGTCAACATTCCACTCCTGTCTTCCCTCACTCGTGAACAAGACTCTGAGGTACTTAAACTCCTCCACTCATCCCAGCAACTCGTCCCTGACCTGGGCAGTTCACCCTTTTCCGGCTGAGGACCCACTGGGCTCAGACTTGGAGGTGCTAATTATCATACCATCATAACATCACCACCTGATGAAGCCAACAGGACCACATCATCCCCAAAAAGCAGAGATGAGATTCTGAGGAACCCGAGGGACGCCGCTTAGCTACACCTAAAAATTTTGTCCATAAAAATTATGAACAGAATGGGTGACAAAGGACAGCCTTGGCAGAGTCCAACATCCACTGGGAACGAGTCCGACTTATTGCGGGCAATGTGGCTGAAGCTCTCACTGCAGTTGTACAGGGACTGAGGTCACAGTTGCTTTAAGACAGTAAGAACAGTAACTAACAAGTTAAAGTACCAATGTAAATAATACAATATATTACAAAATATTACAAAATAGCTCTAATAAATACAAATAGCTCTAATATATAAATATCCCAATATATTACACAAACTTGAATATAGATAAAGTTGAAATTAAAGAGCTGGTCCAGCATTCTGTGATCAAGACGAAAACCGCATTGTTCCTCCTGAATCTGAGATTCAACTAACAGACGAACTCTCCTTTTCAGTACCCTGGCATAGACCTTCTCAGGAAGGCTGAGATCTCTACGTGACATTGCAGAGGTGTATCAACCAAGACAGCCCTACAATATCCAGAGCATTCAGGAACTCAGTGCAATTCTCATCCACCCCAGGGGCCATGCCACCAAGGAGTTGTTTAACTACCTCAGCGACCTCGCCCTCAGTGATGGGCGAGTCATCCCCTTCGTCCCCAGACTCTGCTTCCTCTACAGAAGACGTGTCAGTGGGATTAAGGAGGTCCTGCAAGTATTCCTTCTACCACCCGACTATATCCTCAGTTGAAGTCAGCAGCGCCCCACCCGCACTGTACACCATGTGGGTTAAGCACTGCTTTTCCCTCCTGAATCACCTGACAGCTTGCCAGAATCACTTCAAGACAGTCCAAAAGTCTTTATCAATGGCCTCACCGAACTCCTCCCACACCCAAGTTTTTGCTTCAGCTACCACCCAAGCTGCATTCCGCTTGACCTGCCGGTACCCATCAGCTGCCTCTAAAGTCCCACAGGCTAACTGAGCCCGATAGGACTCCTTCCTAAGCTTGATGGTTCCCTTCACCTCCAGTGTCCACCATCTTGTTTGGGGATCACCACCACGACAGGCAGCAACCACCTTGCAGCCACAGCTTCGTGCGACAGCCTCAACAATGGAGGTGCGGAACATGGTCCATTCGGACTCAGTGTCCTCAGCCTCCTTCAGAATGCTGTTGAAGTTCTGCTGAAGGTAGGAGTTGACTGGGGCGTCTGCCAGGCATTCCCAGCGAACCCTTACTATACGTTTAGATGTGCCAGGTCTGTCCAGCATCCTCCCCCGCCACCTGATCCAACTCACCACCAGTGAATCATCAGTTGACAGCACCTCTCTTCACCCAAGTGTCCAAGACATACGGCCGCAGATCTGATGACACGATTACAAAATTAATCATCGACCTGCGACCTAAGGTGTCCTCTCCTCTTTGGGCTGCGCCCGGCTGGGCCCCATGTGCTAAGGCCGGGCCACCAGACACTCTCCCTTGAGCACCCTTCCCAGGCCTGGCTCCAGACTGGGGCCCTGGTAACCCTATCCCAGGCAGGGTAAACTGTTCCCTTGGTCTTTCTCTCATAAGGGTCGTCTGAATTGCTCTCCTTCTGGCCCCTCACCCAGGACCAATTTGCCTTGGGAGACCCTACCAGGGGGCAAAAGCCCATTGACAACATAGCCCTTGGGATCCCTGGGACGCACAAACCCCCCACCACAGTAAGGTGGCGATTCGAAGAGAACCCTACATTATGACACATTCAAAATGGCAAACAAGTTAACATCACATGGGTAGGAGTCACGTGACCTCAAAATGTCAATAGTTATGACAGTTGCTGTTTTGGCAGTGAGATTGTATCAATAAAGTTAAAAGCCCTGGTGTATATTTCAGTCATCTGTGTAGGATACTGACATTGGTATTTATGCTAATGACTGCAAATTAAAATACAGATAACTCATCAAAATTAAGTAGCTTTAAGTTTGACATTGAACTAGTAAACATAAATTAAGAAATTTATATGCTAAAAAATGTCTAGTAATATAAGTAGTCTCAAACCTGTGAAATGTTCGGTTTTGTAAGGGAGTGTGACAAAGAGATCCAGCTCTGGCAGACAGAGCCGAATATGACCCTAGTGTTAATCTCTAACCCTGCATGGAAGGCAGACATACAGAGGGATCCTCTTACATCTTTCATTTGGCCGCAGCGGGGCCCATCTCAAACAGAGGGATTATTAGGTGCTCTTGCAGTCACTTAGCTATAAGCTGCCCCCAACCAAAACCACAATCAACCTCTGACATCATCAAGTAGAGACAAGGCAGAGGAATTTTTGTCCGAGTGTATGTGTCAACAGGAAGGCAACGTCACACTGATTTACAAGAGGTAAACTATTTCATGTCAAATTTTTTGCCTTGGTGCAGCAAATAAACAGACTGGGGATCATTATTTGTTAATGAACAGCAATTGAGTGAAATTAAACTTATCATCAGCAGATGTGATGGCTGGAGCAGGATGGTGGCACGCTGCCCAGAGGTGGGTGGAGGGGTGGTAGTGCAGTGCAATTGTAAAAGAAAAAAGAAACAGAGAAAATAAAACAAGTGAATGAGTTCAACAAGAATGAGGATGTGGACTCATTTGAATGGAAGTGACTGCAAGAGCGAGAGGGGAAGGAAGAAGAAAGAAAAGAGAGTTAGCTGTTGGCAGTTAACAGCTGCTTGAGCCTCAATGCTCAAAGTTTCAGACTGAACTAGAGGCTTGTACTGTATGACAGTGTGTTAGAGTGCCACCATATGCACCGTCGCCTGTGTTCTGTCGTGTGCAAGCTAGATCATGACGATAAAGCGACAGCTCTATTGAGCAGCTCTGTTGTGCACCTGTCTAGCAGTACTTTTTTTCTGGCATCATTCTCCTGGATTCCTCTGTGATTACCCAGCAACATGCATCTCTGCAGTGACATCAGCCTGCAATTTACATCCAAATTAGAATCAGATGAATAAGAAATGGCTCTTTTCTTGTCTTCTGGCCATCCCTCGCTCATGTGCTTCCTCTCTTCTCTCTTCATTCTCTCTCTCTTTTCTTTTTCTGGGTGAATTGAGGGCAGGTTAGCACAAATGTGACATGACTTCCACTGAAAGCGAGCTGGATGTCTCTATCAAAAGTGTTCTCTAAAGTGGCCAAGAGCCTGAGTTTGGAAGAACTT
Source organism: Heterochromis multidens (assembly GCA_015108495.1). Taxonomy (NCBI): domain Eukaryota; kingdom Metazoa; phylum Chordata; class Actinopteri; order Cichliformes; family Cichlidae; genus Heterochromis; species Heterochromis multidens. Next base: position 50,724 of record VUQS01002180.1, on the reverse strand, counting down.
CTGGGAAAAAGAAAACTTTTATCTGATTCTAATCAGAGTTCCTATGGGGCCAGTACACTCAAGTACAATAACTACACTGATTAAACACTTGAAAACCGAAAAATAAACTGACATAAAACTGAGTCATACTCAAAAGAAAATAATCACTGGAGCTAAAGTTCAGGCTGTTCTTGAGGTTTCATTTTCTTTTTGTAAGGTGGTTTATTTTTTGACCACATTTCAGCAAGTCACGCACAGCTGAAACGATCCTACCCCCCCCTTCTGGAAAAATATTCACAAAGGGTTTAAAATAAGTTTACCATTTAACCTTTGTCAAGTATTGCTGACTGAATTAAACAATACTGGTATTTACTGTATATTCACAACCCCTTTTGTAACAGTAAATGTTAATCAGCAGTTATTGTCCCGCTGTTGTTTTTACAGAGTAACATGAGATGTTCAAAGCAGCGCTTGATCTGTCAAAAGAGATTTTTATGTAAAATCCCAGTACTTATGATGATCAGCTTGTGGATTTTCAGTGGTCCAAACACACAACCACAGCCTATTTTTTTTCTATATAAGTACAACTTTTTGAGTGTTTAGTTTTGCTGCTATTTAGTATTGCGGTTTCCCTTTTTTTTACCATTTACTCAAGGTTGAACACAATCCATTCACTCTAATTTACAATGTTTTCTGGACAACATCTGAAGGATATACCAGACTTTTTAGCTAATAAATGTTGCCATGTGTTCACAAAACAGCTGCCAATTTTTTCTGTGTGTTGTTTGATTCATTCAAGTTTTTTGTTTTAACCAAAATCATCAAGTTGAAGAGAACAAAAAGTAAAGGTGTTTGCAATAAAAGCAAAATCAATGAGCAAAGTCACAAATCTTACTGTGATCTTGACATATTTAACATATTGATTAGAGTAGCTTTAACCAAAATTGTTCAATTTGCCAATAATAAGCTGAATCTCTTACAGTAATTTTTACATCGCAGCATTGCTTGCATTTTAAAGAGAATTCTTAAATATAATTATCTGTGCTTTATGGTGAGTGACATCCAACACTAAAACAGAGGCTAAATTAGTAATGTTTTCATTACCCTTCCCGATTTTCTATGAGTAAAGTCAAAAAAATGCCAGCAGAGCCTGAAGTTTTACACAACATAGATGACAAAATCCAGCCAACTGTGGCAAAAACATGGCAGATGATAATGACTACACTATTTACGCCCAAGCAGATGTTTCACAGTCATGTTGTAGATGTTATGTTCTTCAGAAGACTCTTAACCCATTAACCTCAGTTTTAAGTTTGAAATACAATTTTAAGTTAGTTTTTCTCATGTTGCAATCAAAACACTTAGAAGGAGACACAAGTTAGGTTTAGCATCCAGGTTTCAATGATGAAGGATGAAACAAGTTTCTCTTTTTTTCTCTCTTTTTTTTAAACCACATGGTTTATATACTGCAGTTGATCCATAATCAGATCTGGATTAAACACAAATGCATTAATATGGACCACAACTTTAAGACAGACCACCCTTTGTGAGTAGAAAAGGTGTTGTAAAGCAACTAAAGGTTTAAAACTCTCTACATCAAGTAGTTGCCACAGTTCCTTTTTGGATGCAGCTCCCTCGTCTTTACTCAGACTCCACATCAACATGTTTGCTCTCCTGGCACTAGCAGAGTCTGTGGGGATACACACTGTGAGCATATATGGCTGGTGGGCTAAGAGATCACAGAGATAAACATATGTTCATTGGCAGACTGGAACCCTGGAGGAAGGAGACTGGCAACCTTTTAACCCCTGCACACTCTTTCTCTCTAAACATATACAAACACAATAAAACATAGGCATGTGCACAAAATAAACACACAACTGCAAAAGGAGGGAGAGACCACAATGCACAAAATACTTGCTTGCTTATGCACAGGTGCGCATGTATGCACACTTTGATGCAAACACCGAGAAAGAGAGAAAGAGATCCCCGTCCAGCAAGCAATATTTTGTATTATTCATGAGGGAGAAAATATTCAAATAATCATGAGCTTCTGCTTCTGTGCCAAACACCATTTCTGTGGTTCATACTGCACCATGAGAGAAAGAGAGACAGAGCAAGAGTGAGAAATTCCAAGTTTATCCTCCACTGTCTTTCCCTCCAACTTGTCCAGATAAAGTTTTGTTAAAAAGTGAAGTTACAGTTGTGAGAAGAATATGTGTGTGATGGAAACAATTAGAACAGAATAATATAGGATATAATACTACTACATGATTTTACCAAAAAAATAAAGTACAGGACATCACTTCAGTAAAGCAGAATGTGTCCAAGCACCAAGGTGTCACTCAACCTCCTTCGCCACCAAACCGACTAAAACAAACTGGCTCAGCGGACCTCATCTTTGTTCCCACCGTGTTAGCTGTCCATCACTTTGATTGGCAGACAAGTGTCAGGGTGAGGGAATGTCGCGGGAAGCTGGGAAGAGTGCAAAATCCATTGCAGCAATCTCAATATTTCATCTCGACCCCTGAAGAAGGGCTCCACGGTTTCATAGTTTAAATTCTAATCGTGTTAGGCCACAGGGGCATGTCATTTAGAAACCCAGCCTCCAGCTCGCCGTCCCTTTACTTTCCTCCCTGGCCCAAACAAATTATTAGACGATTCCATTATTTCTCCATTATGCATATGTGTTTGCGTGTGGCTGGCTGTTACAGACTGGGAAGAAAGTGCATGGATAAATAGGCTTGGTTAAGCTCATCATGGGCCAATACGTCTGGTCCTGGACACAGCTGAGGTCCTCAGGGGTCTTCAAATTGGTCATCATTAGGGCCATAATGCCACTGTTTTGCTTCTACTAATGCCTCAATGCAGCTAATCAGTCTGCAAAAAGCATACTTCTATGTCTGCTTTTCTCTCTCTCATTGTTTTTAGTCTAATCCACCCATGATTTGTGAGAACATCATATAATTAAGAAATTGCCCTCTAACCTCTACACTCTATAAAAAAGAATTAAAAAGCCAGATTACGTTTGTCTTTTTTTTTGTTTTGTTTTTTTGTTTTTTTTATGACTGACACCTGACACACAGCAGCACAAAACAGGATTTTGGGAAGTTATACGTTTTCTGAAATAGGAAAGCTAAATTTTATTTTTATGCTTTTCTACTATATACTATACACTATATGAAAATATTTTGTCAGTTGCTGTTTTCAAGGACAAAAATGATCTTTCAAACCAAAATCATTAAGGTAACATGCAAAGAAGCTCTTGAAAGATACACGAACATGTCACAAATCCTATTTTTGCTGGCTTTCCATGGTTTAAAGTGTATATAGATATACAGATAAATATACACTAGTCCCTCCTGATAATAATTATTGTGGCTTAAATTTACTTCAGTCTTTATCTACCTATGATCTCAACTGACAAATAATGTCTAAGGCAGTAGGGACACACACTCACCAGCACGCAAAAGCACACACAGCAGTAAAGCCACCCTCCATGGACATCATCAGCATAGCATAAAACACGCTGTACATAAGGTTTTTCCATTCATTATAAATGAGAGCAGAGGGAGTTTTACAGATCATGAAAGATATAAAGAGAATTGTATTGCATGAGGCGATAATCCATATTTCTGCCTTGGACAGTGTGTTAGGGTTATTTTTGGCAATGTCAGCTGGCTGTTTTTAATGGGCTGCATATTTACAATGTCATGGTTTTATATTTTACAGCCTCAAACGGATTTCCTGCAGTCTCTCGGCAATAATCATGGTCAGTTCATAACTCACCAGGGATTATTGATGCACTTTCACATCAGCATAACAGATCCCATTTGGTGCAGCAGATGCTATTAGCCAGTGCACCTTACAGGATCAGGGGTAAATGCATTCTCAGTGTGGGTGGCAGCAGACCAAAACCACTAAAGCGGGAAGTCTTGATGTTACCATTTTACCACTGTCAGGAACAAAAATTAAAGACTTTGGACCCTAGATGTTCAGTCAAAATTCTAGCTACAATAAATTAATGCTACAATGTATATGGGTTAAAAATCAAATAATAATGAAAATACTAATAAGTTTTTCATGAAACTAACTTCATCATTAAGATGACAATATTACCATGTCAGTTATATGTGTAAAGAATGTTTTCAAAACAGTTCCCCATTTCAAACAATTTGAAATAATCTGGCTCATATACACTAGGCCTCAATAGGCCTTTTATGGCCTGTTTTGTGGTTTCATCTTGCTTTTCTTTAAAAATTCACATCACATATTTAGACACCAATTCATGTTACTGATGTTTATGAATAAAATTGACTTGACAACTGGCCCTTTTCCCAATGTTGTAGCAGCATTTGTAGTTATAAGTTCAAATTTAAAAGTTTGCTTTCCATTTTGTGGCCGTACTATCAGGAGGGTATATGGTAGGGTAATGTGTTGTATAAAGACATATCAATATACACATAGCATCCTTGCTTGCATCAATCCATGTTAATTGCAGTCTCTTGTAAAATATTATTTTAAAATTGTGTTTTTAGGTTATTGCTTAAATTTTTTTAGTCACAGTAAGACATCACCTCAGTTTTAGTTCCACAACAAAACCTGGATTTAGTTTACCAAACATAGAACTAATTTAAATTAGAAACATACAGCAGGGTGAGCAAATTTTAAACTGGGGGGGGGGGGCAAAGAAAAATTGGTTTCAGAAATGCAGAAGTCACAAGAGAAAAAGTTGGGTCAATGCATTGCTAGTTTCTGGCCACTCTGTGCCACTGTATACTGTATACATACTATACACAGAGACTTAGCTGTTATTTAAGATGTATCTGACTGGCTGAAATTGTGCTAGTAAGTATATTTTATGGCTTTAGGAAGCAGAGAATCTGAGACACCAACTCAAAGACACACAGAAAATTAAACTCTTAAACTTTCCACTTTTGCAGAAATTTTAAATGCACTAAATATTTTTTATAATGAATATTTAAAAATAGAATAATACGATTCTAAAATTCTAAAATATATGATTTGGAAAGTTAAAGATTATGTTGAAGAATATCCTGCTACTCATACCATCCTGCAGCTTTGATCAAGGGGGGAAAAAATTGGAGGGAACCAAAAACGTTTAGACCTGTAGACATAACAGCACCCATTTAAATGGTCACATGACCAAGAAAAGACCGAGATGCATTAAGCTTGAAGCACATTTGGTCCAAGCAACAACAGCACCACCATTCATGTCCCTCGCCTTCCAGTCTGCTCTGTCCACACTTGTTACAATGTGAAGACTCCCGTCAGTAAATCAAGTCAGAGGGGATCATTTAGCCCTAATGGCTCCACTACAACTGGACCCCCTGTCTATCCAACAACAGTCCCCTCAGCATTGCAGCCCAATGTGGTAAAATGTCACCTCTGAAAATTAGCCATCAAGCGGGGGCAATTTTCCCCCTAGCTAAATTGCTAAATAAGTAGCAGGGCCGTAATAGGTAGCAATCTGGGGCTAATCTGATGAGATCATTTGGAAAACGTTGGACTGGGGGTTGAGAGCATCAGAGGGGAGCTCTGAATGTGTAGGTGTGTGCGTCTGTGATAGCATGCGCATGCATGTAAGAGTGAAGTTTGTCTATGGCTACAGAAATCAGGAGTTTTGTACACAACAATGTTAAGCAGCCTTTTTTATATTTACAGGTCAATATATATATATATACTGTACACTGTGATACACTAGCCTTAGTAGAACTCTTCATGGCAGCAATGTATGCAGTGTTTGCATGTAGGGTGTACACACTTTACATTAAATGTATGTGTGTGTTCTTTGTGCATCGTTTGAACTTATATGATGACTGAGGAATTGTGTGTACACAGCTGGAGGATCACGTGACCACTGACGTACAGTATAGTGGCATGTGATTCTGTGTGTGTGTGTGTGTGTGTGTGTGTGTGTGTGGAGGGAGGGGACATGGTGACGTGGCAGAGGGTGAATATTATTGTCGGTGGCCTCCAGATGCCAGCTGGCAGGGGCACAAAGGGAACAGACAGGGAGTGGGTTGAACAATTACTGTTATTCATAGCTGAGCCAACAGAGAAGGTCTGTGCCATTAAAAAGCACACAGGGCTGGATTCATGCAGATACGTGTGGATTTAAAGCAATACAAACACAAGAATATAGCTATATGCATTTGAGTAAAAACACACACAAGCTTAGACCTACATATAATGTGGACAAACACACATTAACACTCAAACATACACCAGGGCACCTAGTCAGGCAATCCACGAGGAAAAAAAAAAAACGTATGTAAACAATCATGACACAGGCTACACCAAAAAAAAAAAAAACAGCATAGGAAACCAGCAGTACGTGTTTCCACATGATTTCTATATCGTTATGATTGTCAGATAATGCTAAACTGAAATAGTGAACTCCTCCCCAAACTAACTTGGACAATGGTTTTTCCTTTGTTTCAGTAGTTAAGTTGCTTGTCACCGTACAGCCTCATTTTCTCTTAACCCACTTTTGCAAGGAACTACAGTAATTGTTATTAAGTTCAATCAGAATGGGGTCAGTACTTGAAGCCACTCGGCCCTGTGTTTAGTAATTAAGATTTTGCAGAGAATATCTCATTAGGGGAGACAAAGGTTGCTAATAGGCGGCTCAGCCAGTGAGAACATGGAGCTGAAGTAACAAAACCCCTCCAGTTTTAGTCTGGATGCAATCAGTCATGGAATTCACTCGCAGTGCAGATATTTTTGGAATGGGTTGTAATTCACAGTTCCTAAGTTCCTTAATGATAATACAAGGGTAAAGTTCACACAAGAGAACACACAGTATGCAGCTAAGATTTGAAATTGTTGTTTAAAGGATGTTATTAGATAATACAGCTTTCCAGACAATACAGCATCCGTGTTTAACCTGGTGTTATTTTAGCCCTACTAGCAGCTCTAGTAATGGAAATGTTGGTCAGTTCATGACTTTGATCCAGACTGTAGTACAGCCTCCTGAAACCCTGGATCCTCATATGGGGACATTACATTTTGGCTTTTCTGCACCTTATACTTCACTTTGCTCAATGAAGTGTTTTATAGTTTGTTAAAAAATGGTGACTTTATTGTGTTATACTGTAAAATAAACCCATTATCTACTACTCCTTTCTGATCCAAGATGAAGCTTAGTTTTTATGTCCAACTAATCCCAAATAGCTAGGAGAAATTCCAAATATATCCGAAACAAGAGCTTGGGTCTTGGAGGACATTTTTTTAAAAATTGAAATAGATCAGCATGAAATTTTATACTTGAATCACACAGTTGCAGGATGATGAGTCTTAACTGACTCTGGTGATCCCCTGCCAGTAGTGCAGCCAGCTGGTTGACATTTAGGCTCCAATTGAAATTTTGAAAAGATTATCACGCGCTTTGGGGAAGACGTTGATGATTAATTTGTTCAGTATATGTCCATTTATCTAATTGTTTTATCTTACTGGCAAACATTGCATCCTTACCAAGTATCCTTTGAGAACATGACTCTAAATTGACTCATTAAATTATTATTGTGCCACAAGGTGGAGACTTGGTGAAAAAAAAAAAAACTTAATAAATACTTAATAAATTATGCCATAGTGTTATAAAAAAAAAACCTGCTCTCTCTTTTGATATTTATATGTATTTACAGAACTAAACTATTTTGGGGAGTCTTAAATGATTAATGAATCACAAGTGACTGGTAAGTTCAAAACAATACTCTGCCCGGGAAAATGTTAAAGGAGCCAGTGAGTTACACTTGAGTTAAGACTTAGCAACATAAAAGCTTAAAATTTGTACTGGTTTGACACAAGAAATATAATAAATAACTGCTTATGAAAGTCAACACACACACAAGCTGGATTTCTGGCCTAGTACTAGAACATAATTCTGAGTTCAAAGACTAGGAGAGAAAAACCTGGCGCCTAATACTGTATGTGGAGTTTTATTCTGACTTTCTGTAAACTCTTTGGCACTTTCAAGACATCTGAGGGTTACTTCTCCTGCCCACTTGTATGGCTTTAGAGCTTTAGGTTTATTTCTTGAGATCTGGGAACACTGAGAGCTACAGTTACCTACAATGCCTCTCTTGGTTTGGGCTTGTATCTTCACAGAAGCCTACTCCAGCCATGTATGAAAGCAACTGTACAAATACCAGTAGAAACTGCATGCATTCATCATCTGCTGCCTCAGTGCCTGTGGTGCCTTCATAAATACTGGTCAGCTTGTTTTAAGATTAGTTATCACTTCAAGGTAGACAGCTTTTCGGCATGTATGGTAAATTTTGCAGCAGGAAGCTGACTGTGTGAGGCTCGGGAGGACGGTATTCAGAGCAAAAAGTTGGATAGCCTTCAATCAAAAACACATCCATATGTGGTATCCTATCAGAGGCCTGTATGTGTTGAGCACTATCAGTGATTGTCTTTCTTAAGAGGGTTTCTTAGTGGAGAAATTATGATAATAAGGAAAGAAAGGAAATTAAAGAAAGCCATTCTTAAAGATTGAAGTTTAGAGGTTATTTCAACACTGTAATAGACAATAATTCAGACACAGAAGAAAGTAAGTCAGATAAAGACTTGGTGTGATCTAAACAGATGGAAGGAAGAAAAAAAAAACAAGTAAACCCTCATATGCTTCCAATATGGTGAAATACAATGTACTCACATGTTACCCCCTACCTAGTACAGGAAAATGACTGTCAGTCTCACTTTTCTTTAGCTGTATCTCTCTTTCTCCTCTATGAATAGAGAGAAAGGGATTGTGCATTTGGATGACTGCCTCCATTGGAAAAGTGCCTTCTTTGATCTGCCAGACCTATGCTAGACCTCAGAGGCCTCATCTCCCTCGATAACAAGACAAAGAGGGTAAATGTGTTGATAGTGGCAGACGGTGCTGGAATTCTGGGCAAATGTGTCAAATTAGTTCTCACGTCTGGGTCTCATTCCTCTCCACCTTGCTGTGATCTACTGCTCACTTCTTTCTGCTGCTCTTTACACCCCAGTCATTCTATCCCTCGCTCCTCCCACATCCACTTCTCCATTCCTCTTGTGACCCTGTTCCTTGTTTCTCTCTTCTACATCCATACACAGCGAGTTAGAGAGATGAGGCTAAAAGGTATACAGGAGAAAGGTAGAGCTCCTAGAGTGGTGCAAGCTCTTCATTCACATATGGATCCCCATGAAAACCAGTTTTGGACTGCATTCAAACAAAATCGGAACATCTATTTTTATGTGTATTTGATTTTTCATTATGCTAGCTGTGTTCAGATCTCATATTTCAGTGACAACTGCCAAATGTTGAAGGAGTACTGAAGGAAAAGACGATTTGGGGTTTGGTTAACAGCACAGAGAGTATTAGCATTTCCAGCAATTTAGTCAATCACAAAACACGCACAGTTTTCAAGTCAAGTTATTTATCCATATGACACATAAATAACTTGACGACTGACGCATACAGGACTGTTTACAGGCAGCAGGCCAGTCACAGCAGGTGCGTTGTCACGTATTTCTTTTTGAAATATAATATTACCTGCATATAAATTAGCAGAGACAAGGGAAAATAAAAAACCTTTGGTTTTATTTTTTCATGTCTGGTTTCTAGTAGAAACTAAAAACACTAACATTTTATGAAATATAAACTGATGGTTAATTTACAGTCCTCTTACACTTTGTTTTTTTTGTTTGTTTGTTTGTTTTGTTTTAAATTGATGACAATAACAAATGGCCAACCAACGTACTACAAATCTGTGCTATTTTTGCGCATGCTGCCATAGAGCCTGAAGGTTTTGTAGAATAAAACATGCAATTTTAACATAGGTATAAAAGGTTATCTCTCTTTTAAAAACAGCCACAAATAGTGCAGGTCATAACTTAAACATTCATGTGACTGGAAAAGGACAATAATGTAGCACAGATGGCTGATAAAATCCAAGAAATATTTTACTTTTTTCTCCAGCATGGTAAAGTGCAGGACATAACATAACACTTCTTGCCAAAAAAATTTTGTTTAAATAGCCCAGTGTCATGAATTATATATAGACGATATATTTTACTTTATATTTGTAAGACAAATCTGTGAGTCTGTGGGTGCTCAGAAGACCCAACTCTTTAACCAATCAGGATATTTCAATAATTTAAAAAAATTAAACATTAATATTGTGTCAATGATTCACACATTATACTTTCATAAATAATTTTAGTTTTTTATGTTGTAAATTGGCAAACAAATAAATAAATAATAATAAACAAAGGTTATAAATGAAATTTTAATGCATTATTGCTTTTTTAAAAAAATCTACAGATAATGCAGTAAAATGTTATCATGAATTTTTGTGTGTAATTATCTGATCAGTGATATTGTGATAAATTGATAATCTCATATTTTGACAAACCTATTATCAGTCTTTCGACTGATGGGAAGGGGAGTTATTTGTATTTTAACGCTTTACTAAACTGACTTCTTGATCAGTGAAGTTTAAACATGAATCTGTGTCCAATTTAACCAAAGTTCTTTATTGGAGCTCGCATGTGCAACCAACAGAACAAGAGCTGCTGTGTCAAATCAAAAGTCAGTCAAGCGAAATCCTCTTTTCACTCTGCCTTTTATCTTAAAAAATTTCCCTCTTGTTTTGCTCTTAATTTCATTGCAGGTTCACATTGTTAAGCACTTTAGAAGACTGCTTCACTTTCCTCCACCATGCAACTACCTCATCTACTTGAGGGAGAGAGCAAACAGGGAACCGCATAAGAATTATGAGACTGTTGCCTAAGAATTGTGGGAATTGGTGCTGGATGAATAGATTCTACATAGCCACAGACAACAGACACCAGCTACCTGGTAGACTAGTGATTTGATCTCACACACAGGAACACACACCCTCACGTCACACAAACAAACTGCTATATCTCAGACACATGCAAGACTGTAACATAAAGGTGTTACAGCACTAAATTTATTCATCATACACAATGGTTATTTTATACGTATTTCCTGTCCTAAATCAGTATATATTTAGTTCACTGTAACACTTAATTAAAGGCACTCAGTGGATTTTTTTGAGGAGTGCAATAGAGCAATATTTCAGTGAGCCCTTTTTTTGTTTGTTCTTATGCACACATGAGCACACAGGTGACATAAACACATTTATGCTAAAGTTACTTTTCCACTGATCTACAGCCATAAGTAACATCCCAAGAACCATCAAAACTGCACCAACAAAGGTAGAGAACAAAACAAACAATGCAGGACTTTACATTACCATTATTATATTATCATTATCAAGATCATAGTCCTTCTCTAAACTTAACCAAGAACTTGGAGTTGCCTAAACATGGTCATAAAAATATTAGTTATATTTAGTTGCCATTAATAAATACTGAAGAAAAAACTGTGAATGCAATCTAAAATCTTCTAGCTTATGTTAATAAACATAATCCTAATGTCCTTATAGTTTTACAAAATATGACTGCCAGTTATTCCTATAAGAATATCCTTTTTAGGTGGCAGGGTTGTAAATTGCTGCCAGTTTCGCAATTGTGTCTCCTTGCATGAAACACAAGCATTTTTGAAAGGCTGAAGGGGGTAAGTAGTGAAATCAAATGATACCAGATGCTTTCAGTGTGCATGCCTGTCTTTGTGCATATTATGTGTTTTCAAAAGCTAAAAAAAAAAGTGAAGATATGCAGATGCATTCTGTTGTGTATGTCCCGAGTTGCTGAGTTTGCTTTAGATGCATTCTCCTCCAACTCAGCCCCACTACTCTAAAGGCCCCGTTATAAAGCATAGCCTTACAGCCTCTATATGATACAGTATAAAACCTCTAAGTAATGTGCTCTGTGCTTCCAGCGAAACCCCTGAGCAAGGTTATAGTGCTCGCATGTACTGTATGCTTTATTTATGCATGAGCCACCCTTCTCCTATCCGGGGGAATTCTGATTCTTTTCCCGTGATAAAAGTTGCATGGCCTTACCCACTCCAAAGGGAGTAAATGATTTAACACTAAGGCTTATGGTATGGTAAGCAAGCAACTAATGTTAATTCAGCCTTTTTCTGATAAGATATCAAGTGGGGGCTGTTGCTCATTTACCTCTATCTCCCCTTTAAACATGTGGAGAGGCTACACAAGGGTAGAGAGGGAGGGAGCCTCACTGTGTCAGGCCATAAGTCATCACATGCAATGAATATTTAGGTATACAGTAAAGTTGTACAGTCAGCTTGTACAGGATAGGGAGGAAAGAGAACTTTGGAATCGCATATAAGAAAAACAGAAGAAATTTGTGATAAACTTTTTTATTCAGTCAGAAAAGGCAGGATTTTGGAAATGTTTGTCTTCATTGAAACCTGTGTTTTGTTGTGTCTTTTTTGCATCTGTAAAACTATACACGCTATTTATATACTCATGTGCATCCATTTACCACCCTGAGCCTGTGCTAATGTGTTTATGAGCCAACCCATCTTCCCCTGCCCTGATCAGGGCTGAGGCAAAGCAGGCCACATGTGCTACTTAAGCCCCCCTCACTCGCCGCATCAGAAAGCCTCAAAAATTCAAATCAACATTAAAACAGTTTTATGTGTAAGTAAGATTCAGTGAACTCCATTATTTTCCCCACTATTTGCTTGAATAATTCAAGATAGATAGCTGAATTATGGATAAAGTGTACAGTTTGAAGAAGGGGTTCATGCGCAGCCTGGGGCTATAGCCGAGCTTTAATGATGTCTGGAGATGGTGGACGGGTGGAGGGAGAAGTCGTTAGCTTCACAGTCATTTTCTCAAGGATTAAAAACACACTCTTAAAGCAGCAGGGTGGACCGGTGGACTAAAAGGGACTAAGAGGAGTGAAAACGTAAAATTCTGCCAGATTTGGAGAATTTCCTGACTCATATTCTCATAAAAAGGAGGAGCAGAAAAGCATTTATTTTATTCTGGAGAATGATTCTTGATTCAGGTCATCATGTGACTCTGTTTTATTACAAAGAAAACAAAAGCCAAAAGTCACACAACTGATGTTTTTGAAGTTTTTCATACCAAAGGACAACATTTGATCTTTAAGCAGAAAGATTTAAATCATATTTATGAATTGAAATTTATTTTTCTATCATTTTTTTTATTTATGGATTTTTTTCTCTGGTTAATAGGTAATAAGCTGCTTATAAGTCCTTAGAATATGCTTATTAGCATAATATTATGTATTAATAATACTAAGGGATTAAAACACCTAAGGTAAAAAGTGTACTACTGGACATCTGCTCAAAAACAACAGAAAATAAAGAGACTTTTGGCCTCAAATATGAACTAAACTCCTAAGAACATTAAGGTTTTCAGTCATACATTCACCCTTTAAAGGCTTTTGCATCACCCAGCTTAGATGCACATGCAGTAAGAACCACTTTTCCTGAACTCAGTGCTACCCTGTTTTAAAGTCTGGAATCTTAAACTGGCACAGCAAGGATTTATATTACTAGCCAGTAGCAATGACATCCAAAAACACACACTTCCCCGCTCACACACATAAACACCCCTCAACAGCCAGCATGGAGTCTTCCTGTTTCTACTCACTCCAGCAGAGAAGCCAAGCACAGACTACTCTCCTAATTACCCACCTTCCTCTAATTATCCAATCATAAAGCCATTAGCAGTCTCACACCATATTAACATGGTCCCGCCTACATGCCTGTTTGTGCAGTGCCAAGATGCAACTGGAAGGGATTTTTCAGTATATTACCTTACCAAGCGTAGTATCATGCAGGGTGAGACTGTGCTTTTCTTGGCTTCTAACAAACAAAATAAAAGATCTGCAAACAGGATTTAACAGCAGCTGCATTTTTTTATGTCATAATCAAAGCTCCCGAGCAGTTCAGTCACATGCTTTCAAATAATTCCTGCACATATATCAATGTATTTTTAAAGTTAATTATTCTAGTTCTTTGCTCTTATATAAACCTTCAACAGCGAAAGCAGTGTTTTTTTATGTTCCATGCATACAGTACTAATTTATCAAAAAAAGTGAAAGTCCTAACACAAGCAATTGTGCCTTATACTAGAGCTCTCGTGTCTCTTGCTCTTCTGCTCTCACTATGTGTGTGTAAATGTGCACTTAGCCTAGCACACTTCCAGGATTTTTTTTTCTTTGGTCATTTTACCCTAAACACATGTTAAATTCTTAAAACATTATTCGACAGTTGTGCTATTAGCAACAAATTGGCCCCAGACAGCTATTATAAAGGTTTTGTCCCTCATCCACTACTCCTCTCTCAGGGGAGTAGTGGACACTCATTGGAAACTCTGTAGTGATTGGTATATTGACCATAGTGTTAGTTCAGGCACGCTGTGGAGAAAATCTCAGCCTGTAATCCTCATACATGAGCTGACATAGGGTGTAGTATTTTAGCTGCTTTACCCTACCTATAGTTGCTACTGCCTCTGCATGCCTCTTTGCAACCCTCCTCCACCTCCTCTGACTTGTTATATATTACATATTACATTTGCCATTGATGCCTGCTTTCTTGTGTTTGGCTGCTGCTCGTCCTGTAAGGGCAGGAAGGAGTGTTCTCCCTGCCTTAACCTTTACACATATATGTCAGGAAGGTGCTCTCAGGTTCTAAAAACGAGCAATGCCTCCAAATATAAATTACTCCAGATGATATAACAATCCTCTTTTGACTTAAGTGGTCCTGACTAAAAGCTTTTAGACAGCTATAAATCATCCTCCATTGTGCCACTGACAAATGAGTGCCACAAGAGCAACGGTAGAGAATACATAGTGGAATTGTTAACGGAAAATACAGTGGTGTGCAGACCATTTCCATTTTTTTTTTTCCATCCAAGGCAAGCATATCTCAAGGACACAATATTTCCCAAAAATTCACACTAAGCTTTAAGACAAAGTAACATGAGGGTAATGTTTTAATCCCGCATTGTTTCTGACGGCCAGAAGGGGGCAATTCCTCTGTAAAAATAAAAAAGCTGTATAGAAGTGTATGAGAAAATTATACTACTCACTTTATCGATGACCTAGCTAAATGCTTTCTTTTTGCATTAATTATTGGCCTAAAAAAGCTAATTTCAAGTCTTAGCTTATACAAGATGATGTTTATTGTATAATTTATGGAGTTAAATAGAAAGTAAAGTAGGGCATGCTTCAGGGTGTGGCTACAAGAAAGAGGACTGTACAGAAAACGTTTGATACTCTGTGACCAGTTGCTCTTAGTTGGGTATTCTTAGCCACATCAGGGAGCTGTGATGGAGTGGTTAAGGCGTTAGACTTGAACTCCAGTGGGGTTTCCTAGCACAGGTTCAAATCCTGCTCACAGTGTGTGCTCTATGAGCATGTGGTGTCCAGAGTTTCTCATTCAGGTCCACCACTTGATTGAAATGTCTGCTTTACTAACACCATAATACAGTCTGTAAAATAAAGCTAGCCAAGGATTAGCTTCACTACAATAAAAAGATGTTTGCTTTTGTTCAACTGTCTGACAAAATGGTGGCTACAACAATAATAATAGCAGTTTATTATTATATATTAATTTATAGTGAAGTTTTACATTACAAAGGGCATCATAACAGCAAAAAACGCAAGAAATTTAAGCCTGTTCAAAGGAAATTAGAGAAGAATATCAGTTTTTTGTCAGCTATTACTCTGTGCCTTTTGTTTTTAGGAGCACCTTTAATTGTTTTTAATAGCATTTTAGTAAGAAACCAACTTACAGCTAGCAAATTAATGCTTTCCTTTGTCATGCTGAGCAAAGATGAAGAAGTGAACTTTCATTCACATTCAATTTCAAGTCTAACACCTTAACCGCTCAGCATCACAGCATCCTGAGATGCCAGGGAAAACCGTCAACAAACGTTTTCTGTACATTCTTCTTTCAAATACAGGCACCTACGTCACCTTCAATGCATCTTGACTGTAAAAAGTTAATTTTACTCTCTGTAGCTCTAAAAAGCCTCAAGAAGAGATTTAAATACCGCACAATGATAAACCATTTAGTAAATGTTTGGGACCACGGAGGAAATGCAATACAAAAACAAACTAAGCAAAAGTTGAATGCTGGTAAATCTATTATTGATATGTGTTCAGTCCCAGAGGCATGTTGTGCAACAGAGTATCCAGATTGTTCCCTCCTTTATTCATACCCATCAGAGGGAGGGCAGGTTATTGGAGGGAATGGGGCGGATCAAGACGACAGTGAGCACAGATGTTGGCGCAGCTGCAGTGCCGAGGAGATGCTCGGGTTAACGGCTAGTGCTAGACGTGCACAGACTGTGTGAGAGGAATACTGGGGTGCTAACCGTAGCACTAGCTCATACACCTGACTGATTTGGAGGTCGAAATGGAGGTCAAATCTGCCAGAGTGAAGGAAAGAAATACAGAATAATGGTATAAGAACATACATATACACTCATGTACTAACACTCAAAAAGCCACTTAATGTTCAACTAAATATGGTTTTATTTCTAATTCCTCATTGTTTGTCTTATTCCCAAATGTGTGGTTGCATCAGACACATTTGCAGTACTATAAACCTATCCAGCAATAATTTACAAATCAAAATCGCCAAAGCAAACAATTTAAAAGTATAATCTTGTCTACAAACAGCTACATTTATTTATGTAATACCTTTCTCCTCCCTTTTTTTTTTTTATTACTTTGGCATCAGTCAGTGTTGCTATATGCCAGCAGAGCAGCACATTACAGGATTTCTGATTTTTTTCAAACTCTCTCTTATTGCCATTTGGAGCTGCAAACATGCAAAGTTGTCCAGGGTGGCCATAAAAACTGAATTATCTCCACCATTATATACTCACAATACATTTTAAAGCTACAGTCAATTTTTTCCTATGCAGATTAAAACTTTAATTTTCCTGTATAACACATATTTCTTCCTTCTCTCCCAGAAATCCCACTTGGTTTTCTATATCACACAAAGTCCAGAAATGTCTACTGATGGTCGCAGGCGATAGGTCCTGCAGTGCAACGTTTTAATAGACTCCAGCAGAAGCTCTGGCAGAAAGTCGAGCCAAGGCCGGGAATGAAACTGAGCCTGTCAACACTGGCAGAGACACAAACAACCCACAGAAAAAAAAACCTATCACCACACAAAATGTACAGACAAATCCATTCATTCTGCCTCCCTACAACAGAAACTCCACAATGACATTGTTTTATGTGGTGACTCGCAGTCTGTTTTCTCTGTTTGCCTGTGAAAACATCCTCATTATCTGACCATGCGAGCAAGGTGACGGCAAATAATGGTGCTTTGTCAAAGCTGATCTATGCCAAGGTATGGACTGACAATGGAGGATCTCAGTGTCTCGTCTTTATAAAGCCACACAGCTGCC
>VUQS01002180.1:4861-33371 GCA_015108495.1 Heterochromis multidens | reverse complement strand
TTGCTCCCTCCCCCCCCCCCCCCCCCGTGCACAATCAAACCTCTGCCATTCAGTGCCACAAACCAATAAATGCTGCCTTTGTTTTAGCTTGACACCATTGTTTTGTCTTTATAAATATTTTTCTTCTTTGGCACAGATGCTTTTTTGTTTAGTTTCCAACCAAACTGCACAGTTTCTTTTCTTTCTTTGGAACAATGACACTCACTTATTTGTTTTTTTTTGTGTTTTTTTTTCCTTTTCCATACTCTGTGCACATTTTCCTCAAAAGGAAAGAAAGAACAGTGTTTACACACTTAATACTTAAAACTGTGACAAAAACTACACTTAGAATTTCCAAGAACATTTTTCAACTGTACATCTTCATCACTAAAATAATCTCATTAAAGTATCAAAGCTCAAACACACTTAAGGTGTAAAAGTGCATTCTCTGTGGAGCAGCTATTTGTTTGCAGTTTGCAAGTATCTTCTTTTGTGTGTGGCTCTGAGAGAGAAGTGCTAATTAACACAAAACAGAAATAAAGCAGGAAGTTTGTGGCTTTTCAAACAGATGTTGGCAGTGTCTCTGTTGACACTGTGCAGACACTGCTTTTAGCAGCCTAATAAACAGGTAATCAAAAAAACTCGACTCTTTTATCCTTTATTCTTTAATCTGTAAGTGAAAAAGCCAAGGTTAGGCTCTAAGAGAACTGCAGAAGATTCCAGACACTTTAAAATGACCTCAAACCAATTTCTGGATAGGCATGGACACAGAGAAAGAGAGCACAAGAAAGCCACACACAGATACAGATACAGACAATATAAAAATTGAGTTAATCAAAAACATTTCCATATGGTAAAAAAAAAAAAAAAAAACTATTAAAGTAACAGCTTAAATTTTCTCAATGGATTAAGCAGCTGTGCAGCACCCCCTATTGACGCATTACTTACCCCCAAACTTTTTATTTATGTTTTTTTTTCTTTAGTTAATTGAATCAAAAGCATGTCGACGGGTCAGTGTGAAAACTAGTTTTGTTAAATGTAATAGCCCTTAAGAGCATAGTTACTGCAATGTCACCACTGTAAAATAAAACAATGATTTTGTTTCACATATGATAAATAAATTATAAAGAAGAAAGAATTTAAACTAGATTAGAATAAATAGTACAAAATTAAGATAACTGAACGGGCAAAATGAATAGAAAATATAGATGGAAAGTATTAAAATTTCTGCAGACAATTCTTCAACAATGTGTCACTAAAAACTTACATAGCAAACCAAATTTTGGATTATTACTTTAAGTGACCTCAGCTGAGCTACCGCCACTCCTCATCTTGCCCTTCCTGCACCTCCTCCTCTTCCTCTTTCTCTCCTCTCTTTGGAGCAGTGTCGTCCCCCGTCATCTTCAGGTCATAATGTAACATGACACCGGCGGTTGCAACAAGGCCGGCCGGCCAACCCGAGCGTTTAAGACCAATGAATATCATTTGCTCCCGGTAGGTTCCCTGGCGCTTTCAGATGCTACCACCGCCAGACTGAATCAGCGTTTGCGCCTGTCATGTTACTGACATGATGGAACACACACACACACACACACACATAGATGCACAACAGTCCAAAAATACCCCCACACACACATACAAACTGTACACACACATCCCATCCTGCAACGTGCACAAACACTTTCAAAAAGAGGCTCAGCTCAGAGGACAGGCACACATGCATCCTCACACACTACTGCACACATACAGGATATCGTCAGCCTCTGGAGACCACTTTGTTGTTTCTGATGCTTCTGTCATCCTTAATACACTTCACGCTGCTCTTACAAATCCAGAGATTTCTCACATCGCACACTTCTTATTCCCTCTTTAAAAAACCAATAGCTTTTAAAGGTTATCACCATGCAAACCACATTAGGACCCTTTCCAGGTGAAAGCAGCCTTGGTTAGATCCCCCTCCCTCATTAAGGGGATTAAGGACAGGGCTGCCCCTCTCCTGGCTTACAAACAGCCACAATAACCCCTTCGCCTCTTACCTCAGCTCTGATTTCCTGGCTTAAACCACAGTTTAAATTCCCTCCTGCCTCTGAAAATGTCCTCCCTGGGGATCCCAAGGGCTTTGATCAGCCACCCCCGATGTATGCACCCATCCACCTCCACTCACACCTCTAACCCCACCCATCCTACTACTGTGGGGAATAAATGGGCTGAAGGGGGTCAGGGGTAACACTGCTGGAGATAAGAGAGAGGAGGAACAGAAGAATAAAAAGGAAGGCTGGTCTTGTAAAGATCAACTGGGGTTGGGTAAAGGGGTGGATAAGTGGGGGTTAAGGCTAATGAACCCCACTAATACCTCCTCTACACATACACGCACGCACGCACACACACACACACACGCACACACACACACAAACACACATACGCACAAACCACATATACCCACATTTAAGAAGACTAATTACCTGCCTGATCTGATGCAATGACAGCACCTGCAAAGAGGGGTCCAAGCTCTTGGCCGGGATGTGCCAACAACCTTGTTAAGGAATACCTCATGTTAATGAGAGCTAATCATGTTGCATATTTAGATTCATGGTACTAGGGCAGTATGCGAACTTAAAAGATTGTTAGTAATCCATAGACCAGGCAATACCTTTTCATCTTTAAAGCAGTCCTGCACTGGATGATGGCTTCACAAGCCGGGTCCTGAGTATCAGTGTTACATGAGTGAATGTACTGTATATCATGTATGCATTCATACATAGCAATTATAATCAGGAGCCAATATGCAAAAGAGTACCATATAAGGCTCATTTGCATTTGCAGAAAAAATGTGGGTGCAGAAAAACAGACCTGAATTCTCTTTGGTTTCTTGAATAACCTCAGAAAAAAAACTCAGCTCTAATATTTCAATTTGAGTCACCAAAGCCTTGTTTCCCTAGAAAGTGAAAGTGATTTAGTCAAGGTCTGTTTGGATTATTTTATTTAAGACCCTAGTCCGAGGTCCTTACCTGTACAGTATATTTAACTGTGTCTTGTAATTGAAACTAATCCCTCTTCCTCAAGTAGATCATAAAGCAGCTTTTTATGCAGTAAATGTGCTGTAAATATGCAGGAAATATATTCCTAGACATCCAAGATATCAGAGCAGATCATAGATAGAGATGCTTCCAAACTGCATCTCATCAAATTAAAGTTTATTATGATAAAATGATGTAGCGATAAAAAGTGTGTGACACCAGTAAAGTTAATCCTCATCTCAGTTCAAGCAGGAGAAGAAAAACTCCCTGAGGCCCTAAGCCGTGACCAAATACAAAGTTTTCAGAGAAAGTGATGAGGTAAATTTAGAAAAATTGGGGTGAAAATGAAGCAAGGAGCCAGTGTCATTTGGCAAAAGAATATTGCAGCCAAAACATTTCCTTTTCCCTCTTCGAAAATGGCAGGAGAGCCAATTTGGACTGAATTATGTTGTACATATAAGTCTGGAATATTCACATAAAGCTCTGAAATGTGGAGAGAGCTCAGGCACTTTCTACTCTTCATCCTAACCTTATCATACATTTATTCTCTATTGCAGCACAGCCTCATGAATAATGACACCATGCAGCAATCGCTACTAACTACTACTTCTAACGTATGCTTATGTGAAAAATTATCCTCACACTGCCTGTGAATTGGTTTGGCTGCATAAATGCTTTGATTTGACATACGTACGCAGAGATCCTGAGCACTCTTAAGAAATGGTAAGTCTTAACAGAACAGCTCAATGGACAGCAGAATCAAGTTTTCAAGACAGGAGAAAGAGGGATGAGTGGCTTTTTGGTCTGCTGTGCTGATTAACATTGGAGTTTACCATTTCTTCAACACACAAAAGAGAGATATTAGAGTGGTAATCTTTCTCTGTCAAGCATAGCGTTAGTTCAGGCAGACCATGTAGTCAACCTTGAAGATCATAAAGCTCACCTTCTACTTTTCCAGTTTGCTAATCTCATCTTGGGGGCCCGATTTAAGTTGCTTTAGCCTGCCTACAATATCCACAGCCTGCAAGTCACTTCAGAACCCAGCTCCTCCTTTCATATTGGGTCTGATCTTTACATAGGCCTAGAGACAAGTCAGTGACCCCCTGCTTGCTAGAGAAAAATGTGTATTCCCCAACCAGTTGGCAAATGGTTGCTAGAAGTTGCTGACTGTTGCTAGGTAAAATCAGTTTGAAGGAGATTTCTGGTGCAGCAACCTCTTTGTGTATCTGATCCTTTGGTTGGTAGCAGATTCAATGTTTGCATTGAAGACATTGAAAACAGAAACCATTCGCATTCAGAGTAAATGTCCTGCTGCAACCAACACATTTTAAAAGGCGCAACTTTTACTTCGAAGGCAAAGTGTCTCAGTTTCTGCTTTGCATCACACTTTTCACAGTTTCACTTCCGCTCAATGCGTAGTTGGCAAGTGTATGGAGATAAGTTGGCATCATCCATGCAAACTACGTGTTAACATGGCAATCTGCTAGGGACCAAAGAAATCACAAGGAGGTTTACGGTGTAGAAACCACCAACAAACACTCACCAACCAGTCGGGTTGGTGAGTATTTGCTGTGGTTGACCCAGGTCACTGACTTGTCTCTAGGCGTGTGTGACTGGGCCTTTAGCAACAGTCACAACAACTGGCAGCAACTTCCAACAACTATTCACCAGCTGGTTAGGGGAGTAGACATTTTATCCTAGTGACCAGTGGTTGCCAGGTGCCAGGTGGTCGGCGACTGATCTCTAAGCCTGTGTAACTGAAGCCTTAATATCATATTTGTTGTCACTGATGCCTGCTCTGTTCTGTGCTGGGGTTTTGCTGCTGCTCTCCCCACCTCAGGCTCTTTACTTACATAGACATAAAAGGGCAGTGAGGTGTGCTCTTCCCCCATTATGCTTTCTATGTTTGTGCATGTAAGCATGGGGAGGTCTGAGAACAAAACCATACTACCAAATATAAATTACTGTAGATCCAAATAGTGATCCCGACCAAAATCTGTACAGTATATTTTCAAAATATTAAAGAATTCCTTCAAAAGTAGTTATGAAATGCAGTGGTACATTTACACCGTGGTTCCCAGACATTAAGCATAGTCCGAGCAAGAAAAATTCAACTAAAAACCACCACTGAAAAAAAAGACTTTCATCTAGAACTTGACTTAATCCAAGCCTAGGACACTGAACCTCAAAGTTTTAGTTTAAAAGGTTACTTTGTCAGTAAACATGATACTCTGTGCTGTTAAATTTTAAATGCCAATGATATCATCAGCAGGTCATACATAGATATTTGACTTGAACCCATCTCAACCCTAGTCAGCCTCCCCTGGTAATTGGCAGCGGCACTTAGTGTGGCTGTATTAATGTTATGCCTTTGATGCTAAGTGCTTGTTAAGGTCCTTGAGGTCAATTCATTTTTGAATGCCAACCATCTGCATTCAAACACACAAATTATACCCACATATCATAACATCGAGATAGATGAGCCAATTTAGCATAGCTTATCCCTCCAGCTTTGTCGATGATGCCGCACTAAACAGCTCTAAACAAACTCTTTCAAAGCCCTGATGAATAACTTAAGGGATAAAAGCTACATCGATACCATTCTAACGCATTAATGTGCCAAATAAATAAATAAGTGGTGATGTGCAAGAGGAGGAGCAGGAGGGAGATGTTGCACATTCTTTTGTACATTGAATCTATCTTATCGGAGCATGTAAAAATAGCTTGACAGAGGCTAATTGTGCTTGGTGCTGAATAATGGATCACAGTGGAGAGGGCCTTCCTGGAATTGTGGCGGGCACGGCTGCTCCCTGCTGAACCTGCGGGTTCCTCTGCCTTCTTTTGCCTTCAGGTAAAAAATCTGCCACAACCCCCTCTTTTCCTTCCTAACCCACCCCACCTCATCTTCTCTTCCTCCTCACTCTTGTTCCTCTTCATCTTCAACCTTCATTTTTCTTCTCTCTTTGCTATGTTGACATAAGTTTTTAAATAATAAACTGATGATGAAGTGGTTGATGGAAGCCACAAACTTTCTTTGAAGAGGCAATTATGAGACAATGCATTTAAAAATAATTATTATACAATAAAAACTGTGGAACTAAAATAAAAAATAATAAAAACGTCTTTAACAAACAGAAAGCAAAGAGTGAAAAAATAAAAATCTAATGACAGTAATTTTAATAATGAGGGGAAAGCGATGAGTAATATATAATATTTTTGAACAACTGACTCCTCCTTCGTTTATGTGGTTTATTTTTCTAGCCTGAGAAAAACAGTGCTTTCACCTAAGGGAAATGTCAGCCATCACTAAACGAGTAAAATAAGGCGTAAACTAAGTGTTTATGTGCAAATATAATATATATGCTATCAAAGTCACTCCTTTTATTATAACATAAAGCCAGAGTTTGGTGTTTAAAACAACGGAACTACAATTAAATTCAAAAGTTGTAGTTTCCTTAAACCCTGACAGCAAAAGAAGAAAAAAAAAAGAAAAAAGGAAACTAATCCTCTTACTCTGCACCACCGACAAGTGAGAACAGGGCTTTGTTGGTAAATACCCGTATCAAGTTTGTTGCTTCACGTCTAATATGGCATCCAAGTTGTCGTCCATGTGACTGGGAGAGTTGAAAGCGTGAGGTTACATCTTTGCATAAACATCTTAGCCACTATCGTCTCATCAGAGGAATGTGTGCAGTTGATGGAAGACTGCTTACACTTATTCCCCTCAACAACTAAAGGCTTGTTAAAAACTGCTTTTCCCTATCTGTTGTTTGTAAAAAATAAAAAAAAATGTGTGCAACTAATGAATCACTTTCCTTGAAAAGCTAGAAAAAAGTCTTTGTTTTTGATATTGAAGAAATAAAATGTAGTTGTTTTTACTTTGACTGACAGTTATTTTCTAGCTCATATGTAGAGCTCATATCCTTTGGGTTTTTGAAACATATTCAAAATCTTTCCAAACATTCTGCAATATAAATTTATTAAAATTATTGAAATTACTACAGCTTTTATTGCCCCTCCCCCCCAAAAAAATGTACTGTATTTTTTCTGCACAACTGTTATTTCTTCAGATAAAATGCAGATAACAGCTGTGATAATCGCTTTGACAGACATAACACTGCTTAGACTGATAACTCTATCTTTCATTACTGAGATTTTACACTCAGCAGCACAAATCAAGATGAACATCTCTGATAAGACATCTCTGTCGAGTAGTGTATATCAGTGTCTCCTAATTGAACAAAAATATTTAAAGAAGCTACAGGCAAAATATCAACAGGGTCCAAGACTTCGTGTGTTTTTACATGGGCATGCCTGCTGCTTTGATTACAAGTCAAATCTACGAAATTTCCCTCCAATAACTTCACACCCCAATATCTCCCTCATCCTGCTGTCCAAAACATTAGAATCTGTGTCCTGCTCCCAGTGTTCTGCAGAAGATCAATCAAAACATCCTGGATAAAACTGCCATTTCATTAATTAATATAGGATATGAATTAGGTTATCAGTTTCTTCTACATGTATTTATAATTATTTGTATTTATTTAACCAACCAAGTCAGGAAAAAAGAAGAAAATCCAATTACTGTACCAAGTACTGTATGCATTATTTATTGTGAAATAGACATATGGGAATTGTTTCTTAAGTAAATCCAATATATTTAATAAACTGGAAAGCCAGAGAAAACAAACTACAGTATGATACAATAAACAACAGTAAAGAGTGTGCACAGTACCTAAATAATAAAGCAAAATAATAAAATATATCTGAAAAATCTGCACCAGACAAGCTTTCAGTTGCTTTTTCCCCATACTTTGTTTAGCTCTTATGCTACTCAGTTCATTATACAAGCTGCTCAAGTCCAGCCAGGGCTGGTCAGTTGTCCATTTATTTGTCCATAAGGCCTGATGGGAGTGGAGACCACTCTTATCAATATTTCATAAAATCATATGATGTTGTGTTTGGTCAATCTGTCTTTTATGGTCTCATGCTATCTTAAGCTGAAGCCGTCAGTACTTAGGGCCACAGAGGAAATCAATGGGCAGGATAACATCAGTGGCCTGCTGGTTACTGTAAGTTCAGTATGACTATGTTAACATTTCCTGTAATGTTGACATCACAATGTTGTTATGACCCACTGAGGGAGGATTTTAGATACAGCAATATGTTTTTAATGGTAACCATGAGACTACAGAACCTCTTAATGTTTGACAGAAGAAAATTTATTTTTATTTTTTTAAATATCTTATTCAAAGCTTGAAGTTAAAAAAAAAACAAATAATATATATGTATAATATACATACTATATGCATGCCTTTATTTGACTAATTTATGTATGCATAACATACATTAGTTATTTTATAAAATCTAAAAAGAGGAATCTCTGTCCATCTTCTCCCATGTAATTTACATGAGCTGTTTGGGTTGCCATCAATGCATTCTAATGCTACCTGACATTTCTGAACTGTTTTTTTATTCCAATATTATGATCAACGGCTCATAATGCAGGCTGCATGAATAATTTCGGTGCATTTGGTGGAGACCGGATTATTTGAAACAAGTTCTGTTCTGGGCTTGCGGGGAACTGGCGGATCCAAGAACACCATTAGCCAGGTGGTATCCCATGAATTAAAAATATCTGAACATGGTTTTCCAGTCAGGCTGCTTCATGGCCCTCCCCAAACTCACCCACATCCTCCCCAAACCCACCCACACTACACAGCACACACTGTGTTTCAAGACAGAAGGCTGCCTTCCTTACAACCTGATGAAGAAATCTGCTGGAATGAAAGAAAAAAAAAGGGGGAAGAAAAAAAATCTGCCAAGTGATCTGGACACAGATACATGACCCACATACCCTTTCACTTGCCCCACCCATCCCTAGCCATGGTACGACTGTCATTTAAGGATGTTTTCACAATGTTTTACCATCCAATTTTTGTGGAGTGTACCTCAGGGAAGTGTGAATTAGATGGCAAACGGGAAGAAAATGTGGCAGAGACACCTCAGTGGAACTGCGTTAGCGAGCTGTCACAAAGCCCAAGACGGCACCCAAACCAACCACCGCGAGAGCCGTTTCATAAAAGGTTGAATTAACATCGAGGTTAGCCTCAATCTCAATTCACATGAACTGGCTCCTGCCGCCAAGGACTCAAGGACTTATTCTAATAAAACATCTCCATTTAAACCCTGTGGCAGGATTCATCACTGATTTATGTTACAAAGGTGGCCATACATCCCAATGAGCATGCCAGGAGAAAAAAGATGAAAGATTAGATGGGAAATAATTGCAAAAAAGACCAAAAAAGGGAAGGGAAAAAGAAACTGAGGTAAAGCCAACACACAGTAGACAGGAGAAAAATAAAATCATTATTAAAATATTAAGTTAAAAAATTGAGAAAATGGTTGCAAAAAAGATAAAGTTTGATAATGGAATTAAAAATAACTGGAGAAGAAGATGAGGAAGAGATGAATAAAGGAAAAAAGGTAAGAAGAAACAATAATGAACAGAATGCAAAAGCATGAAAATGGAAGTGAAATTACAAATAAAGGGCAAAAGAAGGCAGCACATGAAGAAACCTAGTACCAGCAAAGGAAAGAGCCAGCAAAAATTAAAAGTAATTAGAGAAAGAAATGGTAGAAAATGACAAAAAGAAGGAGTTTGCTGAGAAACTACAGGACCAAAATGGAAGGAAAAAGCGCTCAGGAGCTACTATGATTCAGAAGTCTCCCAACAACATCCCACATGCTCTTCACTGCCTGCTGTATATTTAATAGCCACTCCATCATTCTGCCTCCTTTCCTCTGTCTCCCAGTTTCTCTATCCCTCTTTCATTCCCCCGCTCATCCACGGTTTGCCCAAGCAGATGGAGATTGTAAGGCTAGGTGCCCCATTCCAGTATCACAATCTGTCTCTGTGTGCGGCACTCTGTTCCAGAGGAAAACGCCAGAGTATTTCCCCACACTACGCACCACATATGCAGTGCTTTAGTTTGTGCATGTGTTAAGGAAATAAAAATCAGTGGAACGGCTTGGAGTGGCAGCATGTCAACAGAGACAGACAGAAGGAGACAGGGGAATAATTGTCGGGGAATTAATCAGTTGGGAATGCTTTTTCCTTATACCATCCTGCGTGGGTGAGAGTAATTGCAATGCAGGCCAAAGACAGAATTAAATCTACACCATTACAAACATGTTTATCTTTATCCCTGTGCTCTATGGTGTGGGGGTAAAGCCTGTGTGACGCCAGTTCAAAGCTTTGTCATATTAAACTGTATCACAAACTTAGCCCCCCTCAGGGGCTTTTTTTAGCCATTATTTGTCAATGGCATAAATAAAATGGGGACATTTTATGGCCAAAAAAGTCTAAGTGGTAAGCTCTCTTGTCTATATATAGTTTGATGCCCTCCTTAAGAGAAAGTGAAAGAGGTGACAACAAGTCAAACAGCTGCCAATGTGACTGAAAATATTTTCACAATTGTTTAATTTTGGTGAATGAAATTTTTAGTTTCTTAAAACTCCTCGACAGTGAACTTGTTTTGTTAAAAGCATTTCATAAATAAATTTGTCTTGACTTAACTTGCCCCGTGGGTCGCATAAACACATGATTTCCATATTCACCTAATTGTGTCAGTCACTCATCCTCAACAAAACAGCCTTTCCAGGTCAGAGAGATGCTTCTCTTGCAAGTTTCAGAGTTCAGTGCAAAGCAGAAAAAGAAGTGACAGAGAAAATAGGGAAAGCAGGCTGTGAGGTGGCAACTTGTGACACTGACAATGCCAAAAACTTGGTGGTGTGAGAAAAAAAAAATTAACGACACTAGACAATAAATTTTTCATTTACACTACACACCCAAGGAGAAATATGTGATCTGCAGCTGCAGCATGACGTGTAAAATGTGTTTGGATCTAGCCTGCAAACACTGCTGAGAAGCCCATGAAAGATGCATGGGGCCACTGGAGAGGTATAAAGAATTTAGAGATATAAAGGATATATGACAAATAAATCAGGATGCAAATCTCACTGGGTGCCACTGGGAGTTCTCCAATGAAAACGGCCTGAATAATTGAAGAGGAAGAGGAAACATTTCATCAATGAGAGGAGCAGTGGAAAATGTTCTTCCCTCCTTTTTTTTTTTTCCTTAGAAGGCTTTCAGATATTTTTTAGAAAACAAAAAAGTAGAAGGGGAACCCCACTGGAAGAAGCAAGTGTGCAGGTACATAAAACTGTTTTTGAAAAGCAAATTCTTAAACAGATGCTTGCAACAAAGTTATCAAAATACTGGTGCCTTTTGGGAGATTATTAGAGAGCACAAAGCACAAACAATCAGAGCTGAGAGAAAGTTACTAGTGTGAGACAAAAGCAACCAGAATTCAGTTGCATGCTTTCTGAGACTGATGTGAAAAAGACGCACATCCATAGACAAACCATCCTTCAGTGTTTCAGCAGAAGCTTATATTAAACTTGGCCAAAGTTTCAAATACTGCAGTGAGCGTATGTACAAGTAATCCCTATGAGACAAAAGCTCAGGCTTCAGACTGCTCTAAACACTTTGTTTCAGACATTTTTCTTCTAATCTTGGCTATGTACTGTATGATGTCAGTGAGAGTGAACATCATTGATACAGTCATCTCAGCCACACAGCTCTGTCCATAAGCAATGAAACCCCAGCTATTCAAACCTGCAACCTTAACTGTGAATCATGCAAAGCTTATCTAGCAGAGTCCAAGAATAAATCATGTGGAGCTGGAAATGAGCATAATAGTTCCTCCGTAAGCTTAAATAATCACTAGTTTCCTTTCTGGGGAATTCACCTCACCCTTCCCTCACTTTATTCTTTATCACTTCCAACTCTGTCTCTCTGTTTTCTAGTCGTTACTTAACTGGCACTTATCATTAAAGCAATGCACGAGATATAAAGTATCCAAACAAACAAGCTACATATTTGATCTCCATTGTTCTTTCCAAAGAGAACAGACATAAGCAGGGGTTACATAATGACTCTGTGTTGCCAGTTCAACCAGACGCTCTACGTTGAGGGGAAAAAAAAAACAAAAAAAAAACTGTTCTAATAGGGTTTCATCACCATGGTGAACCTGGGTTGCCAAGCATGACTGTCTTTGCAACAGTGTCTCGGGGATACTGGCTCCCCATAGATGGGGTTCATTGATTAGAGTTGGAGCTCACCCCAGAGTCCTTGGAATCATTAAACACTGTAGGTTTTCTTTTTTTTTTTTGGAGAGGGGGATGAGAGCCCAGGGATTTGCAGGAAGGACTCAGAGGTCATATTCATTAAGAGGTTGGAGACCCTGTTCTGAGTCCAAACTGTATTTCACTCCCTTCCATCCACCTTCATGACATCACTGGTGAGATAATTATTGGATAACCTTCATTACAGAGATCCTGGTTTAAGACAAAGTCTCCTCGTGCTGCTGATGTTGTGTAAACTTCAGTGCAACTTTAAAACACTGCAGTGGAGGTCATAGCTGACTTTCTGCTGATTCCAAAAGTGTTCTTCAATTTAATTATTAAAAACTCAATTAATCTGCTTCAATAAGGCTATGTGGGTGGGGTTTGGTAAGACAGCAAATAGACTGTACACTAATAAGGGACACCGCTACCATGATGTCACCTATTGGTTTGTGAAGTCCTGTTTTGGAGCTTCAGTACCATCTGAGTGTATGGTTTTCTCTGTAATATTGTAAGGACTTTACCTTACAATATAAAGCACCTACAGGCAACAGTTTTTGTGAATTCACACTACATAATTAAGTTGAAAGTTTTTGTTTGGTTTTGTTTTTCTTTTTAAACAAGATGCTACAAACAAGCGGTGGGTCCGCTGCATGCTCATACAGCAGCCACTTGTCAATCAAAAGTTATTATTTTGCTGTACATGTGGCTTTAACATGCAAAATTAAGATAATAAACTCATCAAAATCAAAGACTGATTGATATAGACTCAAATTTCTCTACAATCAAACTTCTTTTTACAGCCTCCTCACCTCCTGGTGGCTATTATAAAGAATGCAATTTACGGTACTTCCAAACTGGCTTCACTTCTTAGACCAAGAAGCTACATCCATCTTTCATATACAGGCTATTAGCCCATAATGCACACATGACGGATACTAAATCCTGATTAGTGAACGGAAGTAGAGTGCATTGTGTCATATTTCCTGACTGAGCCCCACCCACTTGACACTAGTGAGATGAGCACAGACAAAAATTCAAATCTGTCATGTAAAACAATGAAAATGGTTATAACTTTCTTTTAACAGATTAAAGTTTTTTTGGTTCTTTAACTTAAAATTATGTCACTAGTAATCCATTTTCTACTTCTGAACCTTTGTGCTCTCTTGTTAAGTATGTTTAAATACAATGTGTTGATCTAATGAATATAATGTGATTTGATGGAAATTGTTCAACGATCCAAAACATCTAAAAGCAGAAGCCAATGTTTGGCGTCATTCTTTCAGAATTAAAGAGCATTATGAGATATTACTAATATTCCAAATATGACTAATATTTCAAAATATTAGTAATATAGTTATAAGTGGAAGAAATCTATTATACAAGACAGAGCATTTCTACAGGAGCCTCAATGGGACTACGCTCATAACACAGAAATGAGTCTATAAACTTTTCAGCACCTCATCAGCCCAGTTGCTATTTACAACAATTAAACAGAAAATAAAAGCAGACAAAAGAAAATCATAGGTTTATGTGAAATTTGTACAACAACAAAAAAAAAGATTTAAATGCTTCATTACAAAACTGAAGCTGAACTAAGACATTTCTTTATTTTATTTATCATTTATTTTTTTAGATCAGCTAAATGTTCTTTGTAAGATACTTAATGGACCAGGCAAACCTTAAATCAAAAAATTAAGCTGGATGTAAGCTTTACAATGACTACACACCCTAATCACAAAGTAAAATATATAAAGAACATAAAAGACTTCTTATATGGAATTTACGCTTTTGTGCTACACTGCAGGTTCGTAACCTCAAAACGCCTCTGAAACCCTAGGCCATCACTTGACGTGCACCTCCCATGTCAATGCAGCCCATAACTACTATGATTGGCCTGTTTAGCACTGTCAATTCCTCCTATACATTTTTGGCTACTGTTTGTCCACAGTTCTGTAATTTATAGGTAAACGAATAATAAACATAGCCTCAATAAAAGGGCTTACATATGTCAGCAAATTCCTGGAGGGAGATTGGCAGAACTATCAAAATGGACGTGAGGGAATGTACAAAGAAGTGGAAAAACTTGAGGGACAAATATGTCTGCCTATGGGGGAAAAAAAAAAAAAACTAACCACAACAAAGAGTGGGGACCCAGAAGGGAAACAAAGTCCCAGCACTGTATTTGTTTCTATCATGACTGGAACCACATATAAGACACCAGGACACAACCACAATACATTTAACACATAAAACACCACGCAAAGGCATGAATGCTGGTAACAGCATCAGCCACTTACATAGGTTACATCATAGGCTCTACAAACATTCACTGCAAAAGTCTAAATCAACTGTTGGGATGAAGGGATGAGGAAACCTCACTTGAGAGTTACCATTTTCCTCTGGTTTTGCTTTCCCTGAGTGGTCACAACCAAAGTAGGCCTAACACAGAGTCCTGAATGATCTGTCATTCTGAGTTAAATACAGGTATGCTTATGGGTTGACATAGCACTGTTGTGACAAATGTGTGAGCTCAGTGTCACATCGCGCACTATAGAGTGACTGACATACCAAAGAACGTATACTCACCACTTGACACAGCCTGTCTACACTCTTTACATTTTAAATACAGCTGACTTGACAGATCTAATGTGTCCTTGGATGTGGAACAGTTTCCTCACTTGTAAGTCCCGCTGAAGTGAGTAAGGGTTCTGCACTTGCTAAAGATTAAAGGAAAACTCCTCAGATTTTACACATCAAGATCAGTTTACTAGTCATGAGTAATGCTAAGGCTGCAACGACAGCTGTAAAAAAGCTTTTTGTGGGACTCAGAGGAGGATGTGACAGGCTTAAAAAAAAATAACCCGAGTGATATCATCAGGGTTATCTTGTGCAAAGACGCCATTATTACCAGAAAGCTTATGTTACAAACTGGCTACAGATACAAAATCAGGATAAAGCAAACATAAAGTTATCCAGTATTATAGGAAATAAAGAATTTTGTGTTCATGAGTAGTGAGGATAACAGTAAAGAATGAAATTAAGGACTTCTGAGGATATATTGCTGGAATTTTGACAAATCTTTTTTGTCTATTTTTTTTGCTTGTTTTGTAATTTTTTTGTTTTTGCAAGTTAAAAATAACATGGGTCTCTATGTCTGTCTTTTAATGGACAACTCACCCATTACTCAAGGTTTAACACATATTTTTAGTGCTTTTTATCCGTCTTCATTGTTTTGGTGTGACTTTCCCAGTTTTATAGATATCAACTGTAGAGATTTCTGCCTTCTTTTGAATTTAATTGAAGTGATGACACGTTCCTTACGGTGGTCAAGTGTCAAAAAATACATAAATAAATAAAATGGAAAAATGGAAACAAATCAGTTACTCAAAAGAATCCACAAACCTTGCTGTGAGCAGTTTTGTGTACGAACTATTTCCTTTCTACTGAATTGTACTCCAGAGTGGTGTCACACTGTAGGTGAAAGCATACATCTATCCATGACAAGAGGCTCATGATAGTGACAGCAAAACTGGATGTAAAAATTAATGGCCACTTAGCTAAGCTAATGTTAGGTATCTGGTCTGTAAAGGTCTGTAGACTTTTTTTGAGAATCCAAACAATGATTTCTGAAAAGAGATACTGCTGCTGACTTTTACAAATGCATTTTGGTACTTTGGTACCACAAGATGAGTGACATTTAGTTAAACTAAAACCAAGAGAAGTCATACATCTCTATTGCAGATATTTCCCAAACTGGGCAACTCACACCAAAACAATCTAGATGAATAAACAGCCTAGAGAAAAAAATAAATATGTAAATCTGACTAGGGGTGAACTGTCCCTTTAACATAAATGAGACCTCACAGAACAGGGAAAGAGTTATATTCCTCATTTGCAATGCAAAAATAACTTACATATCTATTACAAAGTTGGAATGTTGCCGGGCATGTGAGCCTATTTGAGAGTTTTATGTGTATGCACAAAAATGAAAGTTGGGTTCTAACTTAGTAAAGACACAAAACATAAACTGTGTTACCTTGAAGAGTGCATGTGCGTGAGTGTATGCATTCAACTCTGCCTTTGTGAGAGAGGGGCATGGGTGGCAGGACTACCTCTAAAAGGAGATGAGAGGAACTTCCTCTGCTTGGAGCAGGCACAAAGCAGCAGGCGGCGGTGTGTGGGAGGGGCAGGATAGAGGGTAGACGGGGTGAGGGCCAGTGCCAGGGGCGAAGGGCTTTGTGTGTTTTGTTAGCAGTGGCGGCACCCCTCAGGTCCCGTGGACACACGCCTGGTTCATTCGACGACAGCTTTGTCTGCACTTGGAGGGCAGCCATGAGCCGACCGTGCAGGTTGTCGTGACAACTGTGCAGTGCAACAAACAGATACATGCACGCAAAACAGGATGAAGATGGAAATTGGTAGACAGTCGGCACAAAAAAAAGAAAGAAAGAAAAAGATGTTAAATGTTTGAGCTGTGTTTTGAGATGGATGAAAAGAAAAGTAGTTAAAAAAAAACAGCTCAAACTTACATATTAAGGAGGTTGCCAAAAATGCCTAATTTCTTATCAGAAAAACGTAAAAAGCAACTTGTGTGTATTGATGTGGGACTTTATGTGTGTTTGTTACATATGTCTGTCTAACCACTTGTCTCTGAATCTCATTCACCTGGAGCAGCAGTACAAAGGAATGTGTTTGCCTGTGCTCCTCTCCAACCTTTGTGCATCTTTCAACCCTAAAATATGCCAGGATCTCAGAAAAACAGAGCATCCGTTGACAGCAGGCGCTCCTCTAAAGACATGCTTCTCATGCCCCGTGAAGGCCCCCTGTACAGGAGACCCCACGCTCAACCCCCTCCAACCCTCACTCTCTCCTGCAATCAAAGACAGCTTCATTATCTGTTGACTAATTTTGTGCCTGCCCCCAAAACGACTCCCAGGTAATCACTGTACAGGTTCACCCTCCGCCTCTGCACCTCTCCACATCAGTTGCTCTGAGACTTTGAGGCCACAAGGCTGTGTCTCCCCCCAACAAAGGGTCCTCTCAGGAGCCTGGGCCTGCATTATACTCCCCCCACCTGCATGCAGAAGAGAGGGAGGGATCTGGAGGAGAAGGAGGAGGGGTGGGGGATCAAATCTTGAATCTCCACACCAGGAGAGGAGCCAGCACTGGGACAGGCGGTGATATAACATTTGAATGCCCCGACCGGGGACACACCGTCGTGCCTCTCCAATTAAATTATCCAGTCCACAATGGCGAGGCCTCGAAAATTGACACCTCCATTGAGAGTGTGTCAGCAGCTTTGTGGGGACCGACAATTTCCATCTCTGCAGAAATAGATTTGCTCCCAAGGGGAGCAACAATAGCAGAGCAATCCTTCTAATGCTCGTTTTTGGGAGGAAAATAGGGATGAGAGCTGTGGATTTGGAAGGTTTACTTACAGGGACCGAGGGAATTCTCGTTTGGAAGCGATAATATATCTGAAGTGTCTCTGACAAGTGCAACGTGTGATGAATGTGTTGTTTTTCAGGTGTAAGCCAAAGTCCCCCTCAACAGTGTAACATGTTTTGATAAGTCTAATCAAATGCACAAAAGCTCAGTGGTTTGAGCAACTTAGCATATTTCTTCTTTGGGTAAGTGTTGGTGATTGCTGCAATTTAACTATAAATTCTATTTACAGTATTTCTTTAGCAAGTAGAAATGTGTCAGTATCAGCATTTATAGAACACACACATACACACACAAATGTAACAGAATACAATTCCTTTTTCCAAAAGTTAATGGTGAGTCATCACTTAGACATACTTTAACTTTAATGAGCACTTTATCCAGTTTACTCTTCAGATACATTAAGAGCCTGTTTACTAAAGAAAAAAGTCAACTATTTCAGGTAGGGAGATTAACTTCTCTGTTCCAAACAAGTGAAATCCACTGATGGCAAGACAAGTTTCTGGCACATTCAGCACAAGTTTACAGTAAGTGAGACAGAAATGAGTGTGAAAAAAGGAGGTTCTTAGAGCCAAAACCTGCTGTATTTACACTGGACACACCTTACGTCACTGAGCCAGTAGGACACCCACATTATGCATTAAAATGTTGCCATGAGGTGTCTACAAAATCAAAAACCTGTCTGATACACAGCACTAGTGGGCAAACAGCCACAGCTGAAGGTGAAGGACTCAAACGGTTAAAATATACTCACGGCTGATTTCCTTGGCTGAGTTTGGGAAAGACACAACCCATCATCAACTTTAAATACTGTCATTTTCTTTCCCAACTGAAACAGTCCAGGTGCAATCCTCATCTTTACTGGTGATCTGTTCACATGTGGTCATGTGAACAGTAATGTGGTTGCTGCCAGTCGCCAGCGTGAAATTACTTTGGCCGCTAGCAGGTTGCTGCTAGTTTGCGTGGAAGACGACGACTTGTCTGAAAACACAGTAGTGAAACTGTATGACGCAAACCAGAAATGGAGAACATTCACCTTTAAAGTAAAAGTTGAGCATTATCCCAGCAAACAACACATTTCAAAAGACATCACATACAAGGTCTTGAATAAG
Source organism: Heterochromis multidens (assembly GCA_015108495.1). Lineage (NCBI taxonomy): Eukaryota > Metazoa > Chordata > Actinopteri > Cichliformes > Cichlidae > Heterochromis > Heterochromis multidens. The sequence continues at coordinate 14,626 of VUQS01002180.1, read as the reverse complement.
GCCCCATCTTATCTTAAAGACCTCATAGTACCATATCACCCCAATAGAGAACTTCGCTCTCAGACTGCTGGCTTACTTGTGGTTCCTAGGATATTTAAAAGTAGAATGGGAGGCAGAGCCTTCAGCTTTAAGGCCCCTCTTCTGTGGAACAAGCTCTCAGTTTGGATTCGGGAGACAGACACCCTCTCTACTTTTAAGATTAGGCTTAAAACTTTCGTTTTTGATAAAGCTTACAGTTAGGGCTGGATCAGGTGACCCTGAGTCCCCCCTTAATTACGCTGCAATAGGCCTAGGCTGCTGGGGGATTCCCATGATGCATTGAGTACTTCTTCTCCACTCACCTCTCTTCACTCACTGTGTTTATACACCACTCTGCATTTAATCATGAGTTGTTATTAATGGCTGGCTGTCCTCCACAGTGTCTAAATGTCTAAATGGCAAATGTCTGCTGACAAGTCAGCGTTTTCCATACAAACTGCGGGCGACCGCGGCAATCTGCTACAGACCAAAGCAATCACAAGGAAGTTTTTTTGTGCAGCACCCTCGTTGTGACGGATTTCACCTGGTGATGGCAACCTCCAGCAACCACCGGCCAATATACATTTATATATATATAATATACATTTTTCCCTAGTGACCAGAGGTTGCCAGACTGGTCTCTAGGCCTGTGTGACTGAGGCCTGAATCAGAAAAATGCTGCTATGTACTCACATGGTTTTGGTAATGCCTTTGTCAGAAAAAATGCTTTATAATTGATAATCAGACCTCCATTGTCCAATATATCCACTATCCCTCCTCTGCATATGTCCAAACCCTCTCAGCCTTGCCTCCCTAACTTTGTCTCCAAACCGCTCAACCTGCTCAATGTGGTTACAAATTCTGTAATGACCATATTGGTAGGAAGAATTCATATATTATGAAATTTTCTGTTTTAAAATATAGATGTTTGTATCAGCCCATGAATTGTATGTCTGAAACAAACTATTGTTTATGCTGGATTTGAACTCCCCTCCCCACTTCTCTCTTTTTATCAGTCTCACAGAACCCTCTGCAAGACTTTTAACTCTGCCTACATAAAGACACAGTTGTTCTGTTTGTCTCTGTTAATACAAAGTGAATATGATGGACAAAGGTACACGGATAATAAGTCAGCCTTCCTTCTCTGAGCTAAGTGGATGTTGCTGAAAAGTCATGCCTTTATGTCTGACCCCTGAGAGGTAAGACTGATAGGAGATGAGTATGTGTGTGTGTGTGTGTGTGTGTGTGTGTGTGTGTGTGTATAAAGGCAATACACATGTGTTTATTGCACCCCACCCAGGTGTTTTGGGGTTTTTTTTCCCCCTACAGCCTGAGGTAGCTGGCAGAGACACGGGCATTTATCTTGTAGTTTGCTTGGACAGATAACCTAGGAAAATCCCATAATTTAGGCATTAATTGCCTTGTTGATGTGATTTACACTATCATGAATAATTTGATGCATTCACAGTGACATTTACGGGAGGTAAACATAAGAACTGAGAGACTCTTATGACCAAAGATAATATTCTTTCAGAGTAAAATGCTTGAATGATGAACGCAGTTTTTTCTTTCATACCTCATAAGTAGCAATTTGTTAGCCATCTACTACCCACCTTCCCACCATGTACTCTGTTAAGACAAGCCCAGAGGATTTTCCTTGTCCAATCAAAGACACCAGAGGGTCCAAGAGCCAGAGGAAAGAAATGAAGAGAATAATTCTCTCCTTTTGTCTCAGTTTCTGGGTCAAGGCCTAATTGATTTCCTGATTAGTCGTCCATCAACCTAAATCACAACCTGCTTTCACACCTGCAATGGGAGTGTGATTTCATACTTGAGAAATTCATTAAGGTTGAGCAGCTTATTTATCTATCTAATGAGTCTATTCCTGTAATTATCAGGTTTAAAATTCAAGGAAATGTACAGTACAGTACAATGAAGGAAAAAAAATCGAAAGAGAAAAATTATGAAAATTACATTTTCTCTTAAAGTTAATTTTCACAGTTGTTTTCCCTTAAGGAATTGACATGTATAATTATTCATCTCTTGACAACAGCTCAATTAACACAATAATTTTGTTTTTCATTTGTTATCATCAAGGGAAATATGCAGTAACACAGAATCCTACATGATGTACAGAAAACATACATAGGCCGTTAGCAACATTCATGCATTTAATTTGTGGAATGAGGCTCCATTCTCATGTGATACATAGGCTTCAGCGTAGCAATTATCTTCTCAAGAGCACAATGTAGGCATAATTTCCCCAGACTGCGTAATTGTCCTTGAGTAAGATGACAAACTCATCACAGAAGTTTGAGAAATAAGCAGTTGTTCGGCTACTGAATCTAGATGAATTTATTTTTAACCCGTTTGTAATCAGGTAGGTCAGTTTCTTATTTTAAAATGGAGCCTCTGGGAGTAACACTTTCAAATTTTTAAAGTTTATGAGAGTACAGTGGTCCGCGTCAGGGATTCCCAGCAAGGGGTACAAGCAGACCTACCCCAAGGGGTACTTCTGCAGTAATGAGAGGGTACAGGGTATGATGGAGTATTAGGGCCACATTAAGAAAAACAATATTTTTGTTCATTTTGAGAATAAAGTCAAAATTTTGAGATTAAACTTGAAAATTTATTTTGAGAAAAAAGTCAAAATACTATTTTGAGAATAAAGTTGAAATGTGGAGATTAAAGTTGTCATTTCAAGTCAAACAACTGCCGCGGCTGCTATACCCTCTACAAAATGCCTTGTGTAGATGAGTTAGTCAAACAACTTGATCAGGTATCCTGTGATACAACATACATCCTCTTTACTGCACGTGGGTGTAACCATCGATATCCTTGCATCTGTCCATTGCAGCTATTTCATTTTTGCACAAATGCAGCCAACTCTTCCAAGTTTGTGTGCTTTTTCCTTCTGACCAGATGCAACTTTCTGAACCATCTCTTCAACGTCCTTATACTTATCACCACACTATGTTTATGTGCTAAAAGAGAAAGAATTTCCTTGTTACTAAAACCGATTCTGAAGTACGATTTCACTAATTCACCTACACAAGGCACTTTATAGAGGGTATAGCAGCAGTGGAAGTTGTTTGACTTGAAACGACAACTTTAATCTCCACATTTCAACTTTATTCTCAAAATTGTATTTCAAGTTTAATCTTTAAATTTCGACTTTATTCTCAAAATGAACAATAATATTTTTTTTCCTCAATGTGGCCCTAACAGGGGTTACAGGGAAACATTCAATTCAACTCAATTTTATTTATATAGCACCAAATCACAACAACAGTCGCCTCAAGGCGCTTAAATAAATAGCTCAACTAAGAGAAAAAAGAAAAAAGAAAAAAAGAAATAAAAATCTAATTAAAAATATGATTAGAGTTGAACAGGTTTCAGCAGGAAAACAGTAACTATTTCTGGCTGCTTATCAATTACCAAAAGTAACTGGAAAGCAGCAGGAAAAAGAATGAAAGAATAAATGACTAAAATAAATGAGTAATGACTGAAAGTGAAAAATTGCTGAAGTAGCCGGCTAACGAGCCATTACAACTATTTTAACTAGCTAGCACATGTTAGCTAAACATAATGGATAGAGAGTTTAAATTAATACAAAGTTTATATACAATTTATTTACTGAAAATATGGCTCACAATTAAACTGACTAAATGTTTGAATTACCAGCTCAAATATCTACATAAAGGTAAGGATAAACTGTTGAAAATTGTTAGGTAAAGATGATGGCTAAAGGATTTAATAGAGCTGTTGAAATTGGTCAAGTGTCTGCAGAAGCACATTTTCCCCAACATAACTGTTGATGTGTTAAGCAATTTCAGCCACCAAGTATGACAGTGAAGTTGCTGAATATGTTGCCCCCCAAAAAACAATTTCACTACAACATGCAAAAGCCTTTTTTTTTTTTTTTTAAATAAACTAAGTTGTTAGTATAACCTAACAGATGCACAGTGCAGGATGTTCAGTGATGTTCGTGTGGCACAGAAGATGCTGTAGTTTTGATGGAAACTTTGATTGAATCCTGTTGTCTATTTTTTTACATTTGAAAGAGGCATCGTTTGTATTTTTATGTTTTGCTAAAGCCTCAGTCACACAGGCCGAGAGACCAGTCGGGAACGTCCAGCTTCCCAGGGGAAAAAATATGTATTCCACAACAGGTTGGTGAGTGCGTGCTGGAGGTTGCTGGCAGTCGCTAGGTGAAATTGGTTGAAAAAAAGAGTGATGCACCTCCTTGTGATTGCTTTGGTCGCAAGCAGCTTGTTGAAGTTGTCAATAGCATAGAAGATGTTGAGTTGTCTGCAAATACTGGCTAACTACTAGCTGTGTAGTAGTAAACCTTGAAAAAAGTGCAACGCAAACTGGAGATGGAGAGTGTTCACCTTAAAAATGTGTAAGTTGTGCCTCACTGCTGCAGCCAGCTTGTTATGGCCCAACTTTTACTTTGAAGACGAAGGTGCTCCATTTCCCATTTGTGTCACACTTTTCACAGTTTCACTACCGCTCAGAGTACTTGGCAAGTGTTTGCAGACAAGTTGGCGTCTTCCAAGCATACTGCGGGTGACAAAGGCAATCTGCTAGCGACCAAAGCAATCACAAGGAGGTTTTTGGTGCAGCACCTTATACGTCCTTGCAATCAATTTCATCTTGCCAGCAACCTCTAGCACCCATTTGCAAACCAGTTGAAGAATACACATTTTTTCGTTCACAATGGTGGTTGCCAGATGGTCGTGGATGGTTCTATAAACCTACGTTACTGGAGCCCAGTGAGATACTGGGATGTTCGAATCAGGAAATATCTTTCCAACTTTACAGAAGTCTGCAATTTTCTTTCACATACTTGCACATATGCCTAAACTCACCATTGTTTATTCTGGTGTGTAAAATTCTCTCTTTTAAAGCAGTAAGTTGAGCGAAAGTGTTGAAATAAAAGGTAAGATAACAAGCTTTTTATAGCATCCAACTGCCAGGTGCATTGATAGATGGGCTGAAACTGTATTCAGTCTGTAGTTCCATAGAAAATCTGACAAACAAAAAATATGGGATTGTATGTATTAAATTATTCATAATAAAGTTATAGGACTTTCCCAGGAAACGGCGAAATGGGAGGGCAACGGTATATGGGCTTAAAAAAAAAGAGAAAATCAGGAAAAAAGACTAAGAAATTAACCTGCTCACCTTCATGGCACAAATATAGATGTTTTCTTTGTAGCCCCTCTTTTGTCTCAAAAACTGTCACCTCTCCATGTCTCTAATAAAGCTTGACTGCTGGGGAAAAAATGCTTTCTCATTTGGGCAGCAAAGAGGAGACTTAATGACTTCTGCAGAATAAACATGGTGGTTTCAGCCTTGGTTTCAACAACACTGAATATTTTGGTCTTGATTCAGGGCCAGACTTGGTTAATCAAGTCAGGACTGCAGTGACATTTGAGATCTTTTCTTGGCCTAACATTCAGTGTTTTTTTATTCACATGTAGCAGCATGAGATGGGAATGCAGCTGTAATGTTGGACTCTTAAGCTCATACCATCCAATGCTCTTTATTGCACCTGATGACAAAATAATCTCTTGTCAAGCTCATCTTAGTAGGAAACTTAATGCATCTTGTTGTCACTTTCTGACACTTTGCTGGACCCACATCAGATATAAAAAACACAAATATATATTTTGCAATTTTCAATGAAAACATGCATGCCTACTTTCAACACACCAAAGTCAGAGCGCACAAACATACACAATCACACTTCACAACCAACTACAATTAGGAAAGACTATATCATTATGTCAGTGACTAAAGGTGTCTTTATTATCTGCAGCTTGCAAGGCCATGTGAGGACCATACAAGCTACACTATGCACAGAAATGCGTTGTTAAGTTTGGTCTCAGCTCAGGTCAATGCTTTTCCTTCAATTTGGCCATCATTAAGGGAGTATTTTACTGTGCTCATGGTAACCTGATACCACTGACTGATGCTGATCGCTCCCCACAGGGCCCCACTCTCTCCTCTAGCAGGCCAAGGCGAACGCAGCTGCAATTATAATACTTAAAATAATTCCACAAAAGTGGAGCCATCATTAAATAATTCAGCCTTCTAGTCTTGTCTTGACTTTGCTAGACTTATGACATCATTCAAGCTAAATATCCTTTAGCAGATGTATGAGCCAAAAAATATTCAAACAGGTATCTAATTTCTAGAACATTTAAATGTTTTTAAAAAGGAGTTTCAAGCATTTCCCAAAACCATGCGTGAGCTCTAGAAAGTGTCTCACAACTAATTGAAATCGCTTCTTGCAGCCCTGATCTGGCTTTGCAACAAAGCCCCAGAGTGGTCCGATTTGCACGGCTATGTAAACAAATCGTGTTTAATTTTACATGAGTATTTGCTTGGCGCCCGACACCCTAAGAGCACGGCCATATCATTAATAAGCCAGACTTGCTCATCAGACTGTAAATGGCTCGCTTCATGTATAAAATATCAGAGGAATAGAGTGGCCCTGCATTTCTAACAAGGCCTGAATGCACTGCTACATTCTTAGGAGGAATTTATGAAGCACGTCAACACCTGGACTTGTCGATGTTTACAGCGCCACTCCCATACTGCCTAATGGATGATGAAGGGCCAGTATGGGCCTGTTCTTTTGTTAATCCCTGGATAGTTCTGAGTCTAAAACTGTCTTTTGGGAGTCTGTCTGCTTGTGTGTTTGCAGAATTTTCCAACCATATCTTATGCCAAAAAATAAAAGAAGATTGCAAATAGTTAAATCAACCATTGCATAAGTGTTAACCTTACTTTAAAGCTAATAATGTTGGAAATTAGGGTAAACAGGATACTGGACACCATATTCCTCAGTAATGGCTGTTAGTCAAACCCACATAAACATTTAGTTTAGTTATAAAAATGGTATTGATGAGTAAAAGAACCATTTTGAACTTTGATCCATCAACCCTGATTATTTTACATTCATAGATCACTTCATTCAACATACACCTGTTGAACCACTCGTTCAGACAATTATCTATTTAGCCAATCACATGGCAGCAACTAAGTGCATTTAGACATGTAAACATGGTCATTATGAACTACTGAAGTCCAAACTGAGCATCAGAATGAGGAAGAAAGGTGATTTAGGTTGTTGGTCTGAGTATTTCAGAAACTGCTGATCTACTGGGATTTTTCCACACAACCATCTCTAGAGTTGACAGAGAATGGTCTGAAGAAAAAAAATATCAAATGAGCGGTAATTCTCTGGGTAAAAATGCCTTGTTGATGCCAGAGGACAGAGGAGAATGGCCAGACTGCTTCAAGCTGACCGGAAGGCAACAGTAACTCAATTAACCACTCATTACAAACAAGGTATACAGAAGAGCATCTCTGAATGCACAACCATGTTGAATCTTGAAACACACGGGATACAAAGATAGAAGACCACCCTGAATGCTACTCCTGTCAGCTAAAAAAAGGAAACTAAAGCTACAGTTCTCACAGCTCACCAAAGTTGGACAACAGAAGATTGAAAAACTGTTGCCTGGTCTGATGGGTTTCAATTTCTGCTGCGACATTTGGATAGTAGGGTCAGAACTGGGTGTAAACAGCATGAAAGCATGGATCCATCCTGCCTTGTATCAACAGTTCAGGCTGTTGCTGGTGGTGTAATGGTGTCAACCTTGGGCCCCTCAGTACCAACTAAGCACTGTTTAAACACCACAGCTTATCTGAATATTGTTGCTGTCCATGTCCACCCCTTTATGACAACAGTGTACCGATGATTTGATGGTTGCTTCCATGAGGATAGCAGACATTGTCACAAAGCTCAAATCATCTCAACTGGTTTCTTGAATATGGCGAGTTCTGTGTACTCCTCTCACAGTCACAGATCTCAATCCAATAAAGCACCTTTGGGTTGTGGTGGAATGGGAGATTCACATCATGGATGTGCAGCTAACAAATCTGGAGCAACAGTGTGATGCTATCATGTAAATATGGACCAAAATCTCTGAGGAATGTTTCCAGCACCTTGTTGAATCTATTTCATCAAAAATTAAGGCAGTTCTGAAGCCAAAAGTGGGTCCAATCCAGTACTAGCAGAGTGTACCTAATCAAGTTACTAGTGAGCGATACCAGTCAGGAGTACAACCCTGTCTTCCATTAATTATGTTTCAGATGACAAAGTTGTATATAATACTTAAAAAACATTCACTGACAACAGTATGCTGTTTAATAATGATACAGAAAATTATTATTATCCTATCACTTGTAAATGATGGTGCTGTTGATTTAAAGCTGAGAAACTTTTAATTTGAAACTCAAGAATGTATTTTTATTGATATTTAAAATACCATAGAAAATAAGTCACAAGTATTTAGTTTCCTTGAAGCTACTGTTTGCAGAAAACTGCCAGGGACTAAAATGTAGCGGCCAGGGACTGAAATGGATGGTGGGCATAGGAAAGGCTAGTGTTCAATAAGGCATGAATCCCACAGTGATTCTGCATGGACTCAGATGAGTTGACAAAGTTTCAGAGGGTCTTCTTTTGTAAAGATTTGTGCAGTATATACAGGCTGTGCACACCTCTGGCAGTTGGTATTAACTATTAAGCATGACAAGTCTCAAACCCACAAGTTGCATATGATATTGGAGCAAGTTATACAGTACATGTCTGTCTGTCTATTCCTTAGATCTTTTGCAGAGTGGGTCGCACAAGCTTTTTCCCCTCAGCACCCCATTTGCCTGCAGTGCGGTGTGTAATTGTAAATAAAGAAGAAGCCACTCATGAATGCTCCCTCTGCATAGATGATGTCCTAATTGAGAGATGCAGTGAAATGGTTATAGGGTGTTTTCATTTCATGGTTCACTCCACATTCTCTATGTGCTTGCACACAGTCATACACACTACATACACATCAACCCTGTGGTTTGCATCATGAATAAATTGAATATCCTCTTACTAAGCTACTAAATACATCTGCAGTGTCACGCTAGAGTGAGTTGGGTGATGCCCACTCTATACAGATCATGGCATCCTACCAACACATATGTACAGTAAGAACATAAACATTTAGGTCATGTCATGTTACCAAGATACACAGGCTTTATGGACTGAAGAGGAGTGTTTTTTAAGTAAATTCAGCAGGTTTGCACCAAGGAGAAATGCAGCCAGATAGGAAACAAAAGACAAAACTCTGTTACAGTCACACTATGATTTTAAAGAGTGAAAAGTACTTGCTGCATATATTTGGTTGATTTTATAAATATGGCATTTGGATGTGGGAACTGAAGTGACCTAAAGCCTGTTTGAATTGTGCAATTTTGAGCTGAGACATTAGAGAAATGTGGTAAAATTTGTGGTCAATCAATCAAAAACAGACCTCTGGTCAGCATAGAAGCAAATATGTGCCATTTTGGGTAATGTTTAAAAACACACATAGCCAAACTTTTTCTCTCACACACAACCCAAAAACATGAAAAATTCAAAGAATACTGCATGTTCAAAATGTACAGTTTTGAGTATATGCAGCCTGCAGTTACAGAATGATCCTTTTTATGAATGTTCCAATGGATTATCTGCATACACGTAGTTTTAAATTAAATCCATAGACCAATCTGTCACAATTATTATACTACCTGTCTAACATTGTGTAGGCCCCCCTTGTGCCACCAAGGGGCAAGGCTTGCATGGAGAGGGCTTTTTTTTTTTTTTTTACCTTTTTGCTTTTTTTTTTTTTTTTTGGATTTTTG
>VUQS01002178.1:41535-63195 GCA_015108495.1 Heterochromis multidens | reverse complement strand
TTGTGAAGGAGTCACTATAATGACTCATCCAGTAACGTCCCTCCCTGGCCAATCAGTGACATGCAGTCTGTTGACGTCACATTTTGGGATCGCCTCGGATTGCTTGGAACCCCAGCCAAACAGGTACTAAAAAAGTACCTGGTACCAGGTACTACCACCTAATGGAAAACCCCTCAAACCGTGCCGAGTCCAGTCGAGCCGAGTAGGTACTAGTGGAAAAGGGCTATAAGTTACCCGAGTAGGCCTGTGACCAGCCAACTACATCAAGGGAATAGCCATGCCATCAGACAAGAACATCACTTAGCAGTGGAAACAAGGTTTCTCAGCAAAGTTGTTTACCAGCTGAGAAACCTCTGTCAACATGTTAATTCCAAATGTGGGGAAGAGCCTATAAGGGAAATTTTAACTTTAAGGTCTCGTATTAATTGTTTTTAGAGAAATAATCAAATGCAATATGTAAAAATAAATAAATTTTTGTCAAAGTAATTTCAATAGTTATATTGCTTATTACATTTTTTAACAGGGTAACCTATAGTAATCTACGACATTTTAGCGTACCCAACACTCACTATGTGCATTATTTTACATGTCTTTATTTTGCAGGCTCTCTACAATAACATGTAGAAGAACTCCTTAAATCTAGTTAATCAGAAGCAATAATATAGCTCACCTCTTTTCCTGAGCTCTCTGAGCATGACTGACACAAGAGAAACTGATACAGGAGAGAAAATCTGGTTTTGCTTTCAGTCCTCATCTCTCTGTTGGCCCAGGAGAGCCAATAAATCTCATATTCAGAGCTATTAGATTGACAGAGCTGAGCGCCGTTTGATGTTCAGATGTCTGAGAATGGCCTCTGCACATTCCAGGGGCTAAATGCAGTTTGGCTGTCATCCGTACGCCTTCATTTGGACATTATGGCATGCATGTCAATTATCCATACCTTTTGACAATTATATGTCCAAGATAATGCTTACCGTTTCACCTTTTCACCTGCGCTAAGACACTGCATGGCTGTACTATAAACATGTTGAAGATACCACACAGGATACCTCACTCTTGCACTTAGTCACACCACTTGTTGGAATGGCATTTATGAGATAATACTTTAAGAAAAACAGAACTGTGCCTCCTCATGTTACAATGGAAAAAAAGCAGAACGAAGTTCAGCAAATCCTGAGACACTGTTGAATGAAAGAACAACAGTGCATTCTGGCAGAAAGCCTCTTTAACAAAGAGATTTATTTAAAATGTAGTGAAGTCTTCTTACGTCAAGAAAAATAATCAAAGAAAGATAAATCCTTGTGAGATAACCTAAAAGGGCAGCATCAAGTTAAATGAAGACAGCCAGAATGAATCTTTAGTCACCTAACTGTAATTCATGCTTAATATGTTTAAAAATTCTGGGCTGGTAAAAACAGATAAAAGGCATGTCCTGAGAAGCGGGAAATTCAACTTCTTGTCCAAACTGGACAGCACTCAGGACAATAAATTAACCTCTCAAGTACACCGTTGAGGTTTTAAGCACAGGGATGAGGCCAAGGGAAAAGGGAAAATTGTATGACCCAGTGACCTACAAACTCTTAACCCCTGGCCTGAGTCCTCGACTCCACCCCATGAGCTCTCAAAAAAGCCTGAGTCAAACATTACATTTGGACTGTGACCCTTACATGTGCTGTCACTCCAGGTGCTTGCTGTTCCCCTTCATTTCAATACACCTAGGGGAGTGAGGGAGGGACAGTGGGGGAGAGATGAGAGCTACTGAGGATGGATAGTCTTGGTGATTAAAATTAAACACACCTAGGAATTTCTTGCTGATTCTCATTATTTCTGCATTATTTTTTCTCCTACTCCATTCCTCCAATCCTTCCTGTATAGGTTGAAGAGGGGAGAGGTGGTGAACGAGTGAGAGACATGTTGACAAGAGGGTGCTAAGTGGATTTGAGTTATGGGCAGTTGGGCGATGTGTTTGTTTAACCATCTGGTAGCAACTCCCTTTCTTTTGTGATGGAGTGCCTGAGGAAGGAAGGAGTCCAGTCCTAATATGGGTGCACACATAAGGCATACAGTGTTGATTTGACAGGGTCAAGCTAAAGGAGAATAGCCTACCTGAGTGATGTATCGTCCTCGAGATTAGCTCATCCTAAGTACAACATTTTGGTAATTGTTCATTGCAAATCACATCCAGCTGCAGTATTGTAGCTCATACTGTTGTTGTGATAATAAAGCTGGTATTGTTTCATCTTGTCAATCTGTGAAACGTTTTCTTGAAGACATCTAGCGAAGCAGGACTGACCAGAAAACCACCTGTCACGAAGTTTTGTAGGTGTGTAGTTTAAATAAAAATGAAGACAGTTTGACTTTTAAGTATTGTGTACTCCTGTAATGGTGTAATAATGATTACTAAGTACACGGGTCAAAGTGTCAATATTGCAGCTGGTGTGAGCCCATCACAAGATGGTCTCTAGTTTTGTTAAAAATTACCTTAAATCTTGTTAATCATTCAGTATACTCCAAAGCAGTGTTGTAATGTATTAGATTGTACTATATTTTGTTTACATTTTGTGATTTTAGCTTAATGGATATAACATATTAAGGGGAAGAGTAACTTACTTTTACATGAAATTTTAAAAAAATGCATGTATCAGTACAATGAGATGACCAGACCTCGTCAAGAAAGACATCACTGCAAGAGATGACCTTTAATGCGGTCATCTTTTAAGAACAGATTCAGATAGTCACAGTAATGTACACATACACCCACTAGTAGGCTCTTGTCTCTTTTGTCTGTACACTGTGTGGTGAATGAGTTGTGTCTTTAACACATGCTAAAGAGAGTACTTTTCTGCAGATGCTTGAGCCTAAAAGTTCCACTTCAGAGAGCAGTGGATAGCCTGGTCATCACTTTAAAAATGTCAAACAATTTAGTAATAAAGGATGGTAACACAAACTGGAGATGAAATTGACTTAGGTTCTGGGTCTGAAAAGTAACGCCAGTGCAGAAATACACTGATTCATTCTAATGGCCAGCAGGGAGAGACTCCTGTGGTTTAAAAAGAAATCTGGTTGTATAGAAGTCTGTGGAAAAAGTAGTCCTCCTTTTCCTTTCCTTTGAGCAACATTAAGTTTATTTTGTAAATTATGGTCCCCATTAGTCAAAAAGGAGGATAAAGCAGGGTATGCTACACTGTATAATTTACAAGTACATATCCAGTGAGTGTGTAGAGTCCCTTGGTTTCTGATTCAGATCCACCCCTCACTCATCACCTCTGGTTTCAAAACACATATATAAAGTCTATGGATGGTCAGAGCAGAAAATCTGTTTACGAAACTCTATACACCATTTTGTTATTGTTTTGTGTTGTATTCTAATAAATAGTTTAATGTACAAAATTAGTTATAGTTGACTCCAAACAAATACCTACCTGGGATGAAAGGTGACAATTCAGTCTGGTATTCAGAAGATAAATGATTAGCATTTTTCAACTGCCAAAGTATATATAAGGTACATGCTATTTGAAATAGTAGTTCAACCATATCCAATCCATTCTGAAAGTGAGTGGAAAGTGTAGTGGACAATGGTGTTATTAACTGATTCAAATGAGTACACTTATGGCTCAACCAAAAGATTTCAGAACAGATAATGAGGGTACAGGTACAATATGAGGGTGGTAACAGCTAAGTATGAGATTACTATGAAAGGGCTTTGCCTGTACTGTAGGGGATTGAGAAAATTGATACTCAGATATTAATCGATACTAAAATTACTATCAAATTAAGATACCAGTGATTCCTGAGATCAGGGACAAAACAGGTTTTAATTTTCTAAAAAATATTTTTTGATGATTCCAAAACATATTTATATACAATTGTTACACAACGTTTTGGATGTCTTACCATGTTTTGGTACAATATCCAAGGTTTAACATTTTTTTTTATAACTTACATGTTTGCTGGACAAGTGCAAGATTTTTGTCAACACCATCAGGCACATAGAAATGTAAAAATACATATTTTGAATTAAGTTGTTTCAGATATTTTGACTGTTAGCAGTTTGTTTGTTCTACTATTCATGTACATATGTTTTCAAACTAATTATACCACGTTTAAAAGTTAGATTTTTCAGCTTTTAATTATTACAGCTACAGTCATATACATTTCCAAAAGCTTGTATTTAATCTCCATAAGAAAAAATCACATTTAGCAGCATAAAAAATACACATTTATTCAGACAATGAAGTAATTTTATTGGGAGATCATGAGGGAACAAAACATATCCTTCTTTAAAAGAGAAAAATAAACAGAAAATCCATATTATGGAGTTGAAAAGGTGTTGACAGTGGTGACACACACCTGACGATGGTGACAAACTGGTTGAAAACAAGAAATTATTAAAGTCAAAATGACCATTGAACTTTAACAACTTATGTAATATTGCAAGACATTACTAACAACACTACATAACAGTTCTATTTTTGCATTCACATGTCAAGGACTTTAAAATTAGGAACGAGGCAGTAGGCTAGACACATATAATCAACTTGTAAAGTTCTGAAACTCTTCAAATTTGTTCATGCAGAAAACAATTCAGAACATTTAGCAGTTAAACCTTTAAAACATGTGAAATCTCAGAAAATCTTGAAAAACTTAAATATATCATCAAATCCCAAGGCCTGGATTTTAAACACCAGGCAACAGCCGATTAAAGATTTCCTCATCTATGAAGTCCATGACCTCTGGAGATATTTGGTATATGTCCCTGGTTCTGCTTGTATGGACGGGTGGCGACGGTTCATTAAGCTTAACTATACCATCAGCAAATGGAACAAAGCAGACATCTTGGTGTCCTTTTTTTCGTTGAAATCTGACATTTGGCCCATGAGGGTGAAAAAATTCAACTTGAACATCTTGATGCTCTTCATCAACTGTTAAGGCTTTAGCCAGCCACCAGTTCTGGTCATACATGACAACAAGCCAATCTCCTATGTAAACATCACTAGGCCCTACTGTAGATGTGGTGCCCTCAGGTGCTCTGCTGTGCTCTTTCTCCATTGCTTCCATCAAAATCGCGAGAGGACTCTGTTTTACAACAGACATAGAATTCTGATATTCATCTGGGTGCTGCGGGATGCCATCATAAGAGTAAGTAACTGGACTGAAACACTGGCAAATCTGTGGCTCACTGCAAAAACATGAAACATGTCTGCAGTGGATGATATTCTCCTGAGCTACTGCTTGATGAATCTTTCTTGTTCCTGTGATGGATTTTAAGGGTTGCATGAGTACAGTGTCATAAGACTGGAAATAATCATTGGTGACATAGTGTAACTTGACACCATCTCATAAGATGCTCTGCCATCCACAATGTCCTGACCTCTCAGGACAATGTGGTCTGCACATCTCTTCACTGTTGCCCCAATGCTATCTGGGGCACCCTTGCCATGGGATGTAGGGAAGAAATTCCATGTTGCATTCTTGAATCTCAGTTGGGGAGGGACAGCAGAGAGGAGGAGAAAGTTCTTTTTATTTTTATACTGTCTGCTTGGACCATCAGACCAGAAGTGAACAGTGTGACATATTCCCATTTGCCATTCTAGCCTGAAATGTACCATTTTGTAATTGGCATTCTTTTTCTGAAGCATATGCATTTATACAGATTAAGGATGAATATAAACAATATAATTATGTATTAAGTAATGGAGATTCTATTACAATGAGACTGAATTCAACATAAGGCAGATTTGATAATATTCAACACATACATCTGTAAAATAGAAATGTCAGTAAAATACATAGAAAGTAATATAACTGAAATAATAATAAAAAAAAACTTTATAGAATTGGTGAATAACACACTTTAGTGGCATTTGTCAACACCATTACAGAAAGGGTCAGCACCATCAGGCAAAAATCTTAATGGTGTTGACATCTGACAGTGATGACAAAATACCCTACTTTCTCTCATAACACGTGTTTTTCTGATAGAAGCCATCTTGTTTTTCATCACTTGCTTATGGCCTCTACAATCTACTTAAATTAAGCCTTTATTACAAAAAAAATCAAATAAATCTTGCATTTCATTGACTGTGGTGTTGACGCACTATGGTTGTGACACAGGGTTTTATTAAAAAGGTATGCAATAAAAGAAATAAAAATTAAAAACTTACGAGAGGGCCTCATGACATGTGGATCAAACAGGAAGTGGTAACGAGGTCCTCAGAGTGTAAGCTGCCCACAACAATTCCTGATTTTTTGTACTTTTAAAAAAATCTGATGGTGTTGACAAAAACTCTGGACACAATTTCAGTCCCTTAAAAAGTACATAAAAATACATTTTAAATTGTAAATTTTGATATTATGTAAATTATTGACGGAAATACTTCATGACAGTAGCTATGATGTTTAATTTTACATTACTTTTAATATTTTTTTCAGTATTGTATTGTATTTCAGTATTGTATTGTACAGTACTCCGGACAATGGATGTTTTAGGTGCTGATAACATATTGTACCATTTAAAATAAAATATATGTATAAAAAACGCAAAATCATATTTTTGTTGTACAAACATTGCCTTGGTTTGTCTTTTAGTTAATTGGGTTAAGACTTTTATGCATATTTTTAACCAAAAAAATGAGTTTTATCTGGTGGACATGTTTTGTCCCTTATCTCAAGAATCACTGATAGTCATTTGCAATAATATCAATACCAGTTGTGCTATCTTTGCCTCCAGCTGACACACAACTTCACATGGTACTGCTGCAGACAGAGAGGCACACAGCTCACCTCCCTCAAAGCTGAAGTAGTTCACGATCATAACACTGAACAACACTTTAGGAGGAATTTCAGAGGTCAGTTAAGCTCCCATTTCAACAACATTGAAGTATTAAACAGTTATCATAAATGTTAACCTGGCTGTCAAAAACGTTGAATTAGTCATTTAACTATTATTTTTATTATTATATTATTATAATAATTACTGCAGGATGAATGGGTCGTGGATGGAGTATTGAGCCCTGACAGAGCGGATTACGGACACATGGAGAACTGGGCAGGTTGCTGGCTGTGCAGAGCAACGGGGAAACCGTAGATGAACTGAACAGAGAGTCCAGAGTGTGGTGAACTAATCTGAGCCAATAAAGATTGAAATCCGGAGTAGAGCGGCAGAATCAGATGGGTTTCAGGCCTAAAGAGCAGAGCTGATGATGTAAAGAGCTGCAGACTGAGGTGGAGCAGTGTGAATGGTGGATGAGAGAGAGGTTACAGGCAGATTTAGACAAGACGATAAACTTTGACTTTTCTACTTTTATTAAAATGTGTTTTTTATTTTGTTGTAGCCAGCTGTGAGGTCAGTTTTAAAATGTCTTTAACATTGGGTACTCTGTTTTTTATATATTCTTTATTTTAGTATAACTAATACCACACCTTATCCAAAGTTCATTTTTAACTTTTCCATAATACTCTTGTTCTACAGTAATGAAATTATTTAGATGTTAGGTATTGTTTTTTTTTTCTTGTACCCTTTGTCTATTAGTAGGTTCTAAAATATATTTTACTGTCATGATCTGTAATGAAATGATCTAAATAATTTCTAAAATACTTACTTTGTTAAATTTAACTTATAACTAGGAAAATTTATTGAAATGTATGAGTTGTTCGTCAATACTTGTGTTGTTGCAAAATCTTCCCTGTGGTATCAAAAATGGTACTGAGTATCGAATATTTTCCTGGGTATCGGTATCGAGTTTGAAATTCTAGTATTGTGACAAAAAGCTTGTTTCACAATATTCAGGTAGATGGTGAGGGTGACAACTAAAATCATAAGGGAGCTGCCCTTTTTCCAGGATTGAGCCACAGCCCCTTAGGTTACCTATGCATGTCATTTCCAACGAAAGCGCCAGATCCCAGTTGTCATTTTTGAGGTTTCTTATTGAGTCTCGTGCGTAGCAGGGATTGCGTGCATTTGTACCTCTCTTTTTGCGGAGGCCATTGTTCATCTTCAGCAATTACACTTGAGGTGGCGGTAACCAAATTAGGCACCGCTTACTGAAGCGGTGACACGAAGCTCTGAAGTAATTACTCTGCCTTTTAATAACGCGCCTGGCAAACTCACTTTTTAATCTCAGCATCTTGAATTATTAAGCAGCTGTTTCTCCCTTGTTGTTGCTAGATCACTTCCTCTCACAAACCCAGTGCCCAGTGCTACCAGACAGGCACCAAGATGTTCTGTAAGACATCTCACACATAAGTGCTGAAAAAAGATATATCAAAATTAACACCAACATAAAAAAAAATCTGTAAACGCAGCACACACTGGACTGTTGTTAAACCAGCTAAATCTTTTTCACCCATTGCCAAGACAGAGCAATTACATTTCTTAGTCACCTGGTGTTATTTACTGATTTATTATTATGCTTTCTATTGTGATTTGGGATCACCAATTAGTGTTTTAATTGCTATTAACAACCACATTTTAAAAACTAGTAAATGCCCATGGTACATTATCGTTTGCACTGGTTGTGCTGTTGGCAAACTGATATACCTAGTCACAGTAAAAATGTTGAAAAAAAAAGTCACAGTAAAAATGCTAAAATTTGCTAAAATTGGATCATTTTAGATCATTTCTAGGTGGTTGCTTAGGCATAAATAATTCAGCTTTTGTGGATATAAATGGCATGTTATTGTTGTGAAATTAAAATTACAGGATGCTTTTCTAAGTGTTTTGGGTGCATAAAGGCTAAAAACAGATCATTGTTAGCTGGTTGCCAGGCAGCATGAGAGTGTCATAATATATCATGCATAATTCAACTTTTGTGGATATAAATGAGATTACTGTTGTGAAATGGAAAGAATAAGATGCTTTATAAGGAGTTATAGGTGCTTAAATGCTAAAAGCAGGTCATTTTAGCCTGTTGCTATGTGGTTGCTAGGCAGCATGATTACATCATAATATCCATTATAGATAAGAGCCTTCAGGGGCCCAAGCTGTACTAGCTTACAAAGTTTGGTTGCTTAACTCCTGATGGTCTAGGAGGAGTTAGCAGACAAAGAAACAAACACACAGAGATTTTGTATATTATAGTAAGATAAAAAAAATAAATATGTATATCTTCCCACTTTTATAAATACCTTTGAACTGAACATAACTGCAGTATAATGTAGAAACATGTATGAGAATGTAGGTGACACATTTTCAAACATCTGCATAAATGTTCCTACAAAAATTAACCTTACAAATGTGTTGAAAAGCAAATTTATTTTGCTGCTCAAGGCATTTATTATTATTAGCTAGAATCACCAGAAGTAGCTAGAAAGTTTTTTTGGTGGAGGCAATAAAAGACTTAGGCAGTAAAATTACAGATGATATGTATTTCACTCAATTCGTCAGTCTTTAATCTTTCAATCTTTAAAGATTAGCTTGCAAGCGAATCAGAGTTTACCTCTACACTTTAGTTTTTTCTTAGTCAATATACTATAGTTTCTGAGAGGAAAAACTTGCTTTTATAAGCAGTTTATAAGCAAATAAAATTATCCTTACCAACATTGAGTATGTTCTACATAATATGGCTGTCAGTGAGAAGTCAAGAAATGGATTGATGTGTTATGTTTAAATGGTTTTTTTAACATGTTTTTCTACTAAACCTGCTCTGCAGTGATGTCAAAGTCAGGTTGTGTGGACTCAAGAAAACCACCACCAGTTTAAAGTTTGCTATTTTGTTCCAAAAGGAAAACAGCCCAGTGGGCAAGACCTTTTTCTTCTCTTTTCACTTTCCACTAACACTAGTGACACAAAAGCTAATAAAAACTGTACCATGTCTACAGAGAGAGCAGCGGCAAGTTAGTTAGTGTTGGCAATCACAAAGCATCGACCCTCTGCGAAGTCCAAGAGTTTGGATCGATGAAAGTCATTCTCTAACGGGGGAAGCTGGAAGTTTAAAATCCTGATTTCTGCTTTAGCACCTCATTCTGTTTTTCACCTCCTCCATCTTTGAGAAATGTCAGGAGAACAATAAATGTATAAAAGGTCAGCGGCGTACTAACAGACCCTTCCAAGCTTTCATTACATTTGCTGTTGGC
This sequence comes from Heterochromis multidens, assembly GCA_015108495.1. Lineage (NCBI taxonomy): Eukaryota > Metazoa > Chordata > Actinopteri > Cichliformes > Cichlidae > Heterochromis > Heterochromis multidens. The sequence goes on along the minus strand of VUQS01002178.1, from coordinate 53,121 downwards.
TATAGCAGAGCCGCTTGGGCAACAGTGCTGACATTTGGTTTGTTTTTACACCATGTTGAGTCTCACACAGTTGTAGCTCCTAATAATGTCAGAGGGAAAGATCTTGGGGCAGCTTGGTTGTGTTTACGGCTACTGTGCAGGGACAGAAATAGCATTATAATTCATATTGCAAGACTACCATTGACAACACAATCAATATTCAAGGGACTGCTTTTAAAGTCAGAGGAAATACCTTCTCTAGATTACATTTCTGCCTTTCTGTCTCATGCATGATGATTGGTGCACAATTGTTAAAATATATAGTGGTCCTTTACAGCTCAGTCTTCCAGATAAAACATATGTATTTCAGCATTCCAGTTTTTTGGTGGTCTTCTTTTCTTGTGTTGGTCTGTTGGTGGAAAGTTGGTACTGTTCAATCTTTATTTTGCCATTACTGTGATAAAAATGATTTATAATGATTTGTGGTGGCCAACTTCTGAAGCAGGAAGCACGTTCAAAAATCAGATGCATACCTATGTATGAAGACATCCATGTGGTGAACAGAAAAAGGGGCCTTCTGTAATTTATCACCTGCTGTGACCATATGAAGACATCAAACCCTAGTGAGGCTGAAAACATCACAAAAGGGTCAGTGGCTATGTGATGCTCAAAAAGAAAGAAAGACGAGTGAAAACCGTAATGGTAGAGGAGATTATCTCCATGTCCATCCATCTCTGTTTGAGATTGTCACACTCCATAAATTAAACTCAAGTTATGTTTTCATACTCAATCCTTCCACTCACCCACTGTTTGCCTTTCGTCTCTTTCCACATCACCAAAATCAATGCCAAAAGAAGAAAACAGGCACAAATATTTTCTTCTCTTGAACACGCAACTCAGATCTGAGATGATCTTTGCGCCTCGTTTTACCAGCTGATCAAGTGACTGCATCAAACCACGGCACAGGTTAATAAAGTTTGGGCTGCTGCGTGTAAATTGTCAATTTGGCTGGGCGCTCAGGGGGCATGGGGGGAAAAAAAACACAGTCGGGTGACTCAGTTGACACTCCTTTCAGGTCAGAGGTTAATGAATGATTATTTCTCTTTCCCAGCAGGCGTTACCCACTCTCCTGTGGCCAGGAGGGTGAAAGGAACTCAATTTAGGCAAGATAAATCCTAGGGAGATAATGTGCTGTGATTTAATCAGCACTGAACTAATTGCTGTGGACAAGGAAAACATAACCAAGAGGAATTGGTTTATTGATCCCTGTTTGAAAAAGAAAGAAAAAAAAATTATTGACCCGCAGTGGATTCAGTGGGTGTTGATCCATTAAAGGGTTTTAATGGCCAGTGATTACAGCCCATTATCAGTGAAAGTCAAACCTTTGTAACTGTAAATAATTCACAGGATGCACTGAATAAATGGTTGATTAACAGGACTGAGCCACTGAATGTATTTGTTCAGAACGGGGAAGTTTTTGAAAAATAAAAAGCATTTTAATATTTTTTTCCTTTTACCCCAATGATGTAACAGCTTTGAAACAAATTATTGTGTGAAGCTGTCCGTGGGTTTGACCTGAACTCAAATCACTCCTCCTAACTCTTGACCCAGAACCCTGCTCACAGAAAACTGCTGAAACAAAATGAGAGGAGAGACAGAGTTCAGGATAGATTTGATTTCACTCCGGGGCCAGGTGTGGGCTTTGTACTTGCCACGAACCATACCAGCACTCCCACCTTCAGATCCAGCTCTCTATTATTTATACCCACCTCTAGAGGCTGTGTGACAATATAACTGCTATTGCCTAAATCAGAAATCTAAGAGATGTCCACCTCTTTCTCCTTATCTGATGCCTAAATGTCAAAAGTATCTAGACGTTTATCGGTATTGATATAACATTACAGGTACTACAGAAGGTGGAACATTTCTTTGACCTTTTTGCAGGTTCGTTGATAAGAAAATTAATGAATCAGCACAAAAGAAATCCAAGCTTTGAGACCACATAGTAACAAATACGGGATGCAATTTGAAACTGCACTCCCGTTATCTGCATTCCAACATTTTGAAAACTTCTTTCTTAATTTCTTTACAAGTACTTGAAACCAAAGATGCACAAACTAACTAAACCCGCATCACAGTGCTTGAAAGAAATACTCTGGTGCTGTGTGGCCTATTGTGTTTCTCAGTTCCTTGTGAAATTTGCAAACTGCCAAAATGAGAGCACCTTTGATGAACTGACAGCAGAACATGAAGCCCTGTTGTTCGATGAAATGTAGTAACACAATTCATAAACTTTTTGAAAACACCCCTCATGTCCTTGAACATTTCTTTAGTGCTCACGCAGTAATTTTTTAATGGACTTTCATTGGAGCTTACCTTGTGCCGTCTAGCTCAGTAAAATAGTAGGCCTGTTTATTAATATGAACCTGCTGTTTCACCAGATGGTTTGTATCTATTTTATCTGGTGATGTGTCATTTAGCAGTGTGAAGAGTGGTTCCAGAAGCATCAAGACCAGGCAGAGTCCCAAGTAAATGGTTACAACATTCAGATAAGCTGTCCCAATCTTCGGTGTTTGTCATAAAAAAAAAACAACTTTGGCCCAGATTCAGTTGACATCTATTTTTTTTTGGCATATTTTGCTGTAAAATACAATTTCTATATAAGTGACTACATTGTCTTTAAGTAGATTTGAAGGTAAAAAAAAAAAAGCAAGACATCAAATTTATTTCCATAAATATTATCTGAATCTGCTTACTGAATCACTGATGAGTTCAGAAAATTTACATTAAACATAACCACATCCAGTCCACTGGGTTCACTCCAAAAATTCAGCAGCAGCTCAAACATTTGTCTGAACTGGACCAGGGGAGCTTCATTTCTCACGTTGGCGGTGGACAGTTGTCCTTTGGGTTAATGGCTCACTGAAGGCCTGAATCAAACCCAGATGAAAGCGGCCTAAAGGGCCCTCATTTTTTCCCATTAATCTTCCTTGTTTTCTTTAAGGTGATCTTTTCACCCTGTTTTTAAGTACCTGTCTGTTTTGCAGAAGGGGGCTCGTCCGGGGTCCAAGGGGCCAACTGGAGCCCTGTCCGATCCCCATCCCCTACTCCCAAAGCAGTCCCAGGAGCGCAGAATCAGGCCCCCAGGTTTAATGGCTTTTGTAATGGCAAATTATAAGCCGCTACAAGGGTAAGATTAATTGAAGGGTGGTCTCAGGCCATTGCTTGGCTCAGGCTACAGTGTAACCTGAGACATTAGCGTCGCACTAAAAAATGCAGGCGGCTGTCCTGTTGACCAAAGGCATCACATACTCGTGAACTCTCATGACATGACGTTTTACTGGGGTCTATATTTTCGTTGCCCAGCGGGGCCATCTGACTTAAAAAAAAAAAAAAATCATTATCATTTGTAAAATTAAGCAATTGTTTTGTCAGGTTTTTCAGCACCACAATCATTCCTTTGCTAATAGACTTGCTATGAGTCAGTGACCAGTTACTTCACTCCCAGGATATGCGGTTACAATACTCAGTGTTATAATTTGGTCCTGGAAAGCACAAAACTTAAGATCCAAATCATCTCTATTACAGTAAGAGTTGTGATTCAGATTGCAATATATGGGGGAGTAAAAGGAAAAACAACTACAGGCTCAATTTGTCAAAATAACCACAATGGGTCCCAAGACTGTTCTCATTAGTCTCAAAGGGATATGAAACACAGCTCATGCTTTGAATAAAGCAACAAAGAGACCAAGGCTGGAGCATTAAGTAGATAATGATTCCCAACACAACAGTCAGAGCACTCCAGGACTCTTTTTATTTTCCTTCTTTTTCTTTTTTCCTCATATGTTTTTCTTGGACAAAGGTTCATGAGACCACAAGTAAATGAGTTTATGATTACCTATAATAAAACACTAATCAGGAAATAAAATGTCAAGGTAATTACAGTTGCAGTGTTTAGTAAAAATACTGAAAACCAGAATATTATCATGTGTTGGATACTGCCGAATAACCTTTGCACAGTAAAAGCTACCTAGTATTATTATTTCTCTTAGGAGTGATTTTAGCAGGATTACAGGCATGCCAGAACACATTATGTTAGACTAAGCCCACTGTTAAGATATTTATCATTTCACTGGATGTGACTTTATTTTACTGCTGGTTTTGATTTTGAGCATTTAGTGTAACTAATGTGTATTGTATTTTCTAATTAATGGGAATCTGTACTTCATTGTTTTGTTTTGTTTTTCTGTGAATTTTTCAAGTATAGTTTCCAACTGCAAATAATGAGGATGGAAATGTATAAATTTTTAAAATATAATATATATATGTGTGTGTGTGTGTGTGTGTGTATCTGAACAAATATTTTTTGTACATGATTTTCTAAATTTGTCAATCATTTGGTAAGTGAAGCTAATGAATTGTCCCATTCTGAACATGAAGGAAAGCATCTCTGCGTGATGGCCACTAAAACAGGGTGAACTTCACCTTTTTAACACCTTTGCACCAAACTCACATCGTCATAGTAAGCAGGGTGCAACAAATGCAACTAAATCAAAATGGAAGATTAGCTCAAACATGTCAATGCTTATCCACTCTGTCTGTCCACGTGGATCAAATTTTCATTTTGCTCTTCGGTAAAAACGACATGGATTCTTGGCAGCATAGTGCTCCGAACAGCATTTGACCTCTTTCAAGAATGCAATGGAACAGGAGGAAGAAAAAGAGAGAGAAAGAAATGCAAACGAAATGGGAGGCCCAAGCACCCTGCTCATATCTCATCTCTATTAACGGGTTTACGGGTGACCCCAGGGATCCTCGTAAAAGTTTACGTGGAGGTTTCAGTTAGAGTTCCCTTTAAAAGAATGAAAGAAATTGGTTAGTTTATGGTAAGCCTTCAGAATTTTATGGCATGTTTTACTTAAGTTCCCATTTTTAAAGATCCTGGTTCCAATTAGCGAAGCTGAAGTGCACAAGGCTAAACTGGGCTCCTCTCTACTCCCAGGGTAAAAAAGTACAAAAAAAAAAATTTAGAAAAATTTTAAGGTGCGTTTAATTGACAGTTGAGCTCAGAGGACACATTCAGGTTAAGCAGAGAAGAATGGCTGGCGATGGGGTTTGAAGATCAATGTTATCTAAGAGTTGTTGCCAATGTAGAAACATTTTCTAACTAACAGTTGAGAAGATATGTAGATCCTGTAGATAATCTTGAAGATGGTCTCAGAATGAAAAGCTTTAACTTTAAACTTGCAGCTATAGCAGTCTTGTTAATAGTGTTGGTTTCATTATCCTACAGCACGTACATGTTTCATTAAAAATGCTTGTGTCTGAATTTCCCAAAAGCAATTAACTAACATGAAAAATGTAACAATTTTAGTGTCAGAAAGAGTGAATCATACAAAACCTTTCCCATAAACAACCCTTGTCTGTCAGCCAGCAAGTTAAGGAAATGGGAGAGGTGGATTGTGTTTATGGGCAAAGAAAGAAACAGCAAAGAGAAAAAGTAATGCATGCAAATGAATGATGGAACATGACACAAAAATCACTCATTAATCCAGCAGAGGGCTTTCAAGGTAACATGCTTCCAGCCAGAAGGTCACTCTGTACTCTAGTATCCTATCTAAACCACCAGCACACCACTTCCATCAACACCACTGCCACCACAGTGTGTTTATAACTACACAAACAAACTGTCACACAATGGTGGTGGTCGCATAAAGAGGCTATTTAACAGGTCAAACACACTGTCTGTCCTTCTTGTTGTAGGCTTCCCTCTCTTTAACATTGCCTTTCTTTTTAGGAAGCATATTTCCATTCTCTGATGAACAGTAGCCTGATCATAGGTTGCATATGAATTTGACAATAGTGGGTGCATTTTTGCTGAATAACTCTTCTTTGCCTTGAACAAATAATTCTTCTGTTTTTTGAGGTCAGAAGGGTGAGGCATGTCAACTTTCATGTCACCCTAATTAATGTGACTGCCATATTTGGAATTTATTGAAAAACTCTCTTTTTTCACAGGTCATTTTTCATAATCTCTAACCTCACAAGATTTTAATTCAATAATCATCAATCAAAACGAGAATTTCCAAATATTGAATAATATAGGAACGGGGCATGTGAAAAACACTAAACATTTTGGACAAAGAACATGAACAGTAAAATATTTCAGAAGCATTTGAACATGCATTTTAGAATAAGGTTCCCTGAAATACCATCCCAAATACAAATGCAATACAATACAAGCTAACAGATTCAAAAGTAATCATTTCTAAAGAACTGCATATGCAACGATAACACCAAAACAAGTGCATAAATACACACGCATGCACATGCATCCTGCAGGTCTCCTGTGTGCCTTTGTGCAATGTTTTAGGAAGGAACTATACCCATAACACGGTAGTTGTTTCCTGTCTACAGAAGCTTTAATATGTTACAGGGCAGCTAAGTCACCAGGCAAGCAGCAGATGTCTTCATTCCAACAAGACACTTAAATACTTAGTTTGTTTAAAAATTAAAGCTTAATTATGCAAGATTTTTTTTATTTTTGTGACAGGGCACTCTTACAGTTTGGGAGTGCCAGTCACTTTCGTACTACTGTCAATAATAGCAATTATGTCTTGAACCATATCATGGACATTGTTTATATGTGCATTTGTTTACACACTCAGAGATTTGGAGCCAGCAAACGCAATGTAAAAAGCCAAAGAACAATATTGAGAGAAACCCAAATACCAAACAGTGCAACAACATAGCAAGCCAGCTAATATTATTTGCTAGTCTAAAAGCAAAAAAGCCAGCTTGGTGTCTATTAAAACCTTTTTGATTTCAATGACTATAAGCCAGTCTGAGATTAACGTGCCCAATCTACTCTTTGTCTATTGGTCTCGTCGCCTCTGCCATGTTGGTAGTTTATGATGCAACACTTCAAAGCCACTATTTAAGAGTGCTCAACCCAACTTACACAGTGCTATAAGAGGTATTTAGAGCAATGATGAAAATGCAATACAATTCAGTATACAATAAAAAGAAGCAAAGATCCACCAAACAGGAACAATATGCAGACTACAAAATTAAAAATATTAGTTCATCTATGTGTACAAACTCTTTTTAGTGATTATACATATTTTAATACAGTGATCCTCTAAGAAAACACTGTTTTGACACCTTTGCTTGTTTTTATATTTTTAAGCTTTCAGGTGAGGTTTTTGTCTTTCTTTGTCTGTACAAGACACATCTCAGCTTGGTTTCTGGGTTTTAGGTGATACTTATATTTATGTCTACCACAACCCAGATGGAAAGCAACAGCTCTGGATGAGCCATGGGCTTGCAGTCAGAGTCCAATTGCTGCCTGGCCAGAGCAGTTATCACTAAATCCAAACTGGAACCCAGAGAGAAATGCAATTCAAGCTGGATGGCCAGACACAGAGGACAGCTGGCTTCTAGTCCAATGCATTTGTTCCTCTCTCCAAAAAGCCTGTTGACTCAAACCTCATTCACACTACAAAAAATCACTTGGAGACGATCAGCTATGATTGTCACTGATTTATTTCATGTCTCACACTGTAAATTACATCCTGCATTTAAGTGATAACAGACATTCAGTCATAACAGTGATCCTGTATGAACAGATTGGAGAAACTGACAATTTTTTTAGAGCATTTTTTTTTTTCCTTTAGGAATTGGAAAAATCACAGCAGTAATATAATAAAGTTTAGAATTTGTGATACCGAAAAAAAACTGCTGATTTTTGATGACTAGTAGGCTGCTATATTTTTTGCACGAACACATGCAAATTTATTGCAAACTCATTTCTTGAAAACATGGCTGTAAATGGGCAACTGTAATAACAAGATTGCAGTGTATTTCTTTTCAGTCAAGTCTAAACAGAATTTGTACATAAAAACATTACCTGGGATGGTAAAAGATTTGATAACATTCAAAGTTTAAACTGTAGAATTTGAGCTACCTAATCTAAGATGGTGTAGTGCTTTGTGTTTTGGGTAAGCTGCCATGAAAAATTGAAGCTCACTGCAGTACCAGAAGGTACTAGGTTTTCTGGAGATTAAATAAATAAATCAGCAAAACTGCAGGCATTTGTGTTGGGGGCAGAAGTGTTCATGGCTGTAAGAGAGATTTAAAGAAAACAAAAGAAAACAAAGAGTCACAGTAAGAGGTGGAAAACAAGAGACACATTAATAGAAGTCAAAAGATAGCAAGTGAAAGAGAAAATATAGTGGGGAAAAAGATGTCAAGGAGGGGAAAAAAAGTCAAAAGAAAGGAAGCGAGGCCTGGCTTTATTATATCCTAATATGCCTTCCATACTAAGCCAGTGAGCAGAAGAGTGCCGAGACATAATTATATCCCCTCCCCAGGCCGTCTCCCTGTATTAGCGTCTCCTCTAGTTCACTGGCTACGACAGAGACAAATGAGAGAGTTTTTCCAGTAGATCATTCTCATCCGTTACTGCCAGTTCCGTGTGATAGATTGTCGGAGCTAAAGCGGGGCAATAGATCAAGGCGTAAAAGAGACTCGCTAGCGTACCCCAGTGGAGCGCAGCTTTACAGATCATCGCCCGTCTAATGCACACGTGGGTTAAGAGTCAGATCCCGTTAGATGTAGCAGCCTCCTTCCCAGCCTTCCCGTACTTCCCTTCTACCATCATATGCTACATCCTTTTCTCCACATTAATCTGGAATAAACGGCTGCAAATGTCCCATTGACCCCAGTATGTCTTAGGTACCACTGGTACTGTGATGTTTAAGTGCTTCTTAGGTGAAATTACCAGAAGCCTTGCTGTTATACAGATCATATAATCTGGGGTTTGAGCGATTTTATTTATATGTTTTTGATCAAAGTAGTCACATTTGATTTGCTTTTATGTCAAAAATGCCAAATTTACCACTGAAATTTAAGTTTTGTTATAGGCAGGGATTGGTTCTTATGTGCCAGCTCCATTGTCGGCCTGTTTTAAACTCAAGTCTAATAAGTCAAATTATTACTGAAAAATGGTCAGGAACCCCTTCTTGTCATGCAAGGTGTAGCCCTTAAGTGTCATTTTTTGACACACAGGGATTACACTTTACCAACAATTTCCATCCAGCGTGAGGAAGAAAAAAAACTGACAAAAGTCTGCAGCAGGAGGTAGGTGGTATTTGTAGATGATACAATCACATGAACTCCAACCAGAAGACAAGAGTTTGTGTTCTGTCTGGGAAAACTTTTTCTTTTTTAACTTCCATGCTACTGTTATGGTATTTTTCTTTTTATTTGATTTGACCATTTCTGTCAGTGGTTAGGTTTAGGCACTAAAACGTTTTGGGTGCGTTTAGGATAAAAATTGTTGCTTGGGTTAAAATACACCTTTTCAAGCTATTCTCATCTGCAAAGTTCTCCAACATTTTCTTGGCCACCATGGTTACACATGCTTGGTTACCATGTTTATGTGTCTTGCAACACTGGCAACACCCACAGAGCACTTCTGACCACAGATGCATTGCATCTATTTCAGACATTTAGAAAATCAAATTGAACTCTATTTGACTGCCCTGATATGTAGCCTCTATACACTACTTTCCTTACTTTCTCATGCTAGAAGTAAGAAATTAAATCTTTGTCTCAGTATGCCTTCTCCTGTGTGCAGAAGTGTAAATATGCATCTCCGCTGTTGTCTGTGGTATTGCACAATTAGTGATTAGCAATGTTATAGTGAATAGATAGATCTACATGAAAACAGAGCAATAGTAAATTGAAGCAAACAACCATTTGTTACAAGAACCAGAATGTATGTCATGAAAGCCCATAACTGCTCTTGGGCACAAGGGGCAGCTGCCAATTAAACCAGTTGGTAATCCACACCTGCCCTCTGCAAGTCAGAGTATTCAGCCTAAGCCTAACAGAAAGAAACACTGTGTGCATCTGTCACTGACACTGATGGTGATTTTTAACCAAGAAAATTAACCAGGGATCAGTGTTTTGAAAGACATTTACGTAAAGGAATCTGTCTAAAGTTAAAAAGAAAAAACATTTTGCACACACATAGTAACAGGCTAAAAGAGAGGCTATAGCTTTGAGCCTGTGAATTCAGCATATCTATGACCCAGAAAAAAAAAGACGTTTATTTTCTTTATACAAGATCTATGAGTGTTTGTCTTGTGCAAGTAAACTATTAACACCAATGTTGACAATGTTAATCCATTCTCGAAGCCTGAGTACATTAGACAGTTTCAGTTAACATGTCCACTGTATGTTATGCACATCTCATTTATCATGAGACAGATGAAAAGGTGTTAGTGTCTGATCTACTGTGTAGCTCCTTATAGATGATGAAACACTATAATCAGAGTATCAGCACTTAAAACTATGTATTTATGCTGTATGAAGGGATCCAGGCTGTGTGATTGAGAAGAATATGGAATTGAACATGTAATATATATTTGCATTTTATAGCAATATTTAGAAGTAATTATAACTACAAACTTTACAAAGCAAGGAGCTATCACAGCTACAGCACACTGAAGTGTTTAGCTCATGTCTCAATCAGGGGTAGTGAAAAGACATTCCTAAATAGCACAATGCTTCTTTATATGCTGCAAGTAACACAGCAAATTAGCAGTGCTGCACAACATTACAGATTTCAATTAATTCTGATCAGCACAGATGTTGCATCACTTTCACACAAGGCAGGCTCATTTTTATGTAAATTGAAGCTGTTAGACCAAGGGATAGTTGGAAACTATGAAATGGACAAAACAATGCCAATAGAAGCTTGCAGGTAATTTACAATATGATACTTAAGCCTTTCATCAATGCTTTTAATTCAGTGTCTGGTAAACTAGTGCTGATAATTTATATGGGACAACTTAGCAACAAGAAGAATAATTAGAGGAGAAATATTAACGTAAGCTCTATGCAATATTTCAATGTTTTGTTGTTGTGCATACTAATTGGGGCACTTAAAAGACAACCTTTCCCATTCAAACTAAAAATAAGGCAAGTGATACTTCAAGACAGAGATGTCCACTGATGCCATTCAGTTCCTGACAGAAGCCTAGACAGGAACCCTGAGAACTCATAAAGGTCAAAGTGTGTGTGACTTCCCTCACCCAAACAGGATATGTTTAAAGAAGGATGAGGACGTCTTTAAACTTGAGCCACTTTTTCTGTAAAATGTGTCAAAGGACTCATTTTTCTTGCCTTCATGGAGGTGTGGGAACCAAGGCTGCTATGATGACAGCCAGAGTGGCATGGTTTGAGTCAATGAAGTCACACCATTGTTCACTTTGATAAATCATTTAGTTGGTTATGACCTCTTCGGACTACCCTTCCTTCTATGACTTTGATGTATGAAAGTGTGAATACCAGATGGAAGATGGTTCTTTGTTTTCTTTTGACAGTTTCCTTGTCAGACATTGAAAATTGAATTTGAATCCCCTGAGATTAAAAAATCTTTTAAAAAAAATGTAGAGCTGATGAAAAGATGTAAATGAGGCATGTTGGCATTATGTGCCTCACTAACCTTCCCCTAAAAGCTTAATGCTTTTTATTGATTTAACCTGGATTCATTTAGATGTGGACTACCTCCTATGGCCTGATTCAGAACAGAACTTT
>VUQS01002178.1:26736-40449 GCA_015108495.1 Heterochromis multidens | reverse complement strand
CCCCCCCCCTGCACGTTTGCCCACACACAGTACAGACATGCACGTGTTCACATTGGCAAGTGAATTATCTTGGCTGCTAAAATGATGAACCTTCAACCACAAAATGACACTGAAAGATTCATTTGCACAGTGTCTGCCAACTGAACACACACACACACACACACACACACACACACACACACACATACACATGCACACATAAGTCTGGACCTCTTCAACACCCCCTGCAGCTATCGAACGTCAACTACTCTCCCATCAGTTGTGGTTGGAAGTGGTGGTTGTCTCAGTATTTATGTATTATTACTGTGGGGGCAGGGGGTGGGGGTGTGTACCAGAAGGCACAGCCCACCAAATAACTTCAGGCTGCCACCATGGAATAAACCCACCCCCCCGCACACATGCACATATGCATAAATATACACATCCCAATGCTGCCACCCTTGCCCCCATCCCCAAAACGGTGGCATACGGCTGTCATCGCCCAAAACAAGATGTCGTGTCAAGGCAGGAAAATTACACAATAACGAGCCCCACTTGAGATTAGGCTAATGAGAAAATCAAAACACAATTTAATTCTTGTCAGCGTCTTTAAATTACCTCTCATAGTAGCATGCTGATTAAGAGAAGTCTGCCACTCAGCCTGCTGCCCACTATAAATAACCCCAGGGCTTTTTGGACCATGGTCGGCTTTCTTCAATGCAGGAAATATTAAATGCACACACACACATCTCCTGGGCTCCACATATAACAATTACGGCTCTGTACTATTTTGAAGTTACTTTGATTAATATTTTCAGCATTAACAAGAGCAGCTTTGATGAAGTAGGATATCAATGAAGTATGTTTACACGTATTCACAGTTTCACTTACAGGAGCTTTATAGAACTGCAGGACAGGCCAGTTAATTTTCCATCTGTTTTAAGCCATAAATATTTATAATACTTTTTATAAGAAGAACAACAAAAATATCCAAACGCTACAGGTTTATATACTAAACCCTCTGCAGTATTTCAGTCACTAAAAACAGTAAAGTCCCAACCTTCATATATCTTTCCTCTTACACTGCTGTGAGAATAAAGTGTATCTGCATGCAGTGCCATAACATTAACTCTTTGCTGACAGCTTATAACAAAGGATAGTCATTAATGCATCCAACTGAACAGCTATCTGGCATTTTTAATAATCCAACCCGGTAAAATCAAACAAACAACCAAACAGGCAAGAAAGTTGGTGAGAACCCTAAGAATACCTTCTTTTGCCTTCCAGGTGAGCATTCCTAATGATGTGCAATCACATGAAATTTAATAGAGAACTTTCTTTTCTACAAATAAGTAAACTTCATTGTCAGTAAATTACACTGACAATGTGTAATGAAAAAAATCCAACCTTTTAGCGTTGCCTTACACAGCAGTATGTTATGTGTTCAATTCAATTCAATTCAGTTTTATTTATATAGCACCAAATCACAACAGCAGTCGCCTCAAGGTGCTATATATTGTAAGGTAAAGACCCTAAAATAATACAGAGAAAACCCCAACAATCAGATGACCCCCCTATGAGCAAGCACTTGGCGACAGTGGGAAGGAAAAACTCCCTTTTAACAGGAAGAAACCTCCGGCAGAACCAGGCTCAGGTAGGGGCAGCCATCTGCCGCAACCGGTTGGGGGTGAGGGGAGGGAGACAGGACAAAAAACACACTGTAGAAGCGAGTCAGAGATTATTAATAACTAATATATTGATGGCTACTTTCTCTGCCATTTAGAGTCAGGTCCTTCGAAACAAGAAGTGTGGGAAGCTAACACTAGCTAACATAGGTATCATAATCAAGCACAAACTTACCAAATTATGGTGTGACTGCATTCTTAGAGGGTCTTGCTAGTATAATTCTCTAAACACAAACACAAAAGTGTATTGCATGTTTGGTTGTATGTCACTGTTTATGCTTTAGAAGGCTGAGACAGGATGAGTTCAGGAGCGGAAGAGGGCAGCAGGTCAGCCACCTGTCAAGAATGATTTAGGTTTTACTCTATTTTGCTGTGCTTTGTGTTCAGTGTACTGCAGCAGTAGCAGGTTAAGGCAGACAAAGTATTACAGTTAAATTGTAAGCACTATCATAACAGTAATTTCAGCTTAATAACCTTAATAATTTTGAATAAGCGAATTCAGTGTTTGTCTTTCTATCTAGAATTATCTCATACATTTAAATTTAGAATTGAGTGCCATGTCTCTCTCTTATGTCTCTGGTGCTAAACAGGACCAATCCTAGCATCAGTGAAGGGTGTAATGCGTTACTGTATTCACATGACATTTTTCGGTAACGCATTAATGTAACACATTACTGTACTAAATTCAGTAATTACATTACAGTTAAAATTATGTTGTTACTCGTATTACAAAGGTTCTTCAATTATCTGCACACCGGGCAGATTAAAAAAAAAATCAAACATACCTTTTACTTTCTGCACACTTGCATTACAAACAGATGATTTTAGTTCTTGTGCAGGAGGAGGAAAATGGTGGAAAGGTCTACAACTTCTGAGCAGTGGAGATATGGACATAACTTTTAGTTTATATTTTATTTTATATATAAGGACAAGAGTGCGATGGTGGAATGCGTCCAAGACAAAAACAACTGCATTATTCTGCTAACAACACTTGGCTCTTTGCAACCATCTGCACAGACAGCATGCTAATGCAAAGGTAGCGAAAAACCCAGAGTGATGTTAAAGCTGAGTGTATGCAGACCATCGAGTAAGTTGTAATACAATACTTTTTTGAGTAATAACCCCAACACTGCCTAGCAGTGACCAAAGATACCACAGTCTATCCTGCACCAGTTAAACATATTTCATCACTGTAAACTGAACCACAACACTGCAAACTACCCAGTTTAGCTTGCGTAACATAGAATTATTATCATTTAATTTGCTGTAAAAAATTTTAGAATATGGAACATCCAGATAACATCAGCAACACATCATGTACAGATCCAATATCTGATTAAAAAACCCTAAAAATAAATTACAACATTACATATAAGCTTTAAATTTTTAGTTTATCAAATGACGCTAACCCGGTGTTTACCTTAGAAAAGAATCTCTCATCTCCCTCTCATATCCTCTCTTGTCCAATCATGTCCACATCATTCTCCATCTCAGAGAGTAAAATTAACATTTTTTTTCTTCCCTGGAAACTGTAGCCACTCTACCCTTAGCTAGCAAACACATAATGTGACAAACTGCACAGAAACAGTTTGTGTGTCATATATGTTGAGCTGTTTAAAACGCTGAATTTGAAATTACTTGTGTCTTCAAAAAAGTTACTCCAGTTTTGCTCACTCCACTGCTGTAGCACTTCTGTAGTGCCGAAGTATCTTGAACACAACTTTACATCTGAACCATGAACGCATCACAGGGATGAGAGAACAAAAGGATGTGTGAAGTTGGAATCATGTGGTGACTTAACTGTCTCTGAGGCATCTGGTAAAAGGACCACCGGACTGCATTTCATAAAAATTGAAGTCGCTTGACAGTATTTTGTAATAAACTGCCTATCAGATTTAATTACTCATTAACTGAAGGTGCTGGAATACTGTTTCGGATTGTTCCGGCTCACTACAACTCTGGCCTACATCCGAATATTAAATAGATGTTGAATGAACATGAATGCCATTCTAAAGTATCAGTTTGGATGTAATTGACAAGGAATCACTCACAGTAACACAAAATACAGAAAATCCCAATTTTTTTTATTGTTTCTTAAAATATGGGAAATAATAGAACACATTTGACTTGTGAAAGTTCATTAAAAGAAACTATTAATTAGATACCGCACTGATTTACAGAAGCTTGAGGAACAACCGTTAGTTCAAATGTCAGGAAGTTTTCTATAACTAGTGACAAAAATCTAAATTTTCTCATTCAACTGCCTAGAATACTATAGTCAGCCATCAGTTTGACCATAATGAACATGAAGTTCACAAACTTCAGAAAAGTTAGACAATTTGCAACTCTTTGTACAAGTCAGTCAAGTCACCTTTGATAATGAACACTCAATTTTTAATGATCTTCCCCTGAAGCCTCCCTCTCTTCCTCCCTCCCTCCTTCCCTGAGAGCTTTTTACCAACACTGCATCTGCAGTTTGCTTTCTGTTCTGATGTCATGATGGTAATTAACTGGCAAAATGTAAGCTACAGCATGTCAAGATATGGCCACATCACTATTCCCAAACAACCTGCAAGCATATGGCACCAAATGTTACATTTCCCTAATAGCCCCTGAGAGTAGCAGCACTGCCATTATAAAGAAAAAGGAAGGTTGTTGTGGGATGGCAGCAGTGTCAAGGGCTCAACAGTCGAGCTGAGAGCTGTCAATACATTCTGCCAACGTTATGAGGTTATAGGACTCTGCAAAGCTTGAAGCTGTTCAGCTTTAACAAATTAGAGACAGCTTAAATCACACTACACTGTATAATTAATTACAATATTCTTCATTAGCAGCACAAGTGTCTACTTCATTGTGCTGGAGCACTGCCTTCAGGGGTGTAGCACAAAATTTTGGGCTCCATACATTAGCAGCCTCTGTGGGTCTCCTATTGATTCATGTTTATCACACATATTTACAAAATACTTGAGCCATTAACTGCACCCATGAATGGCGTAGTTACTAGAGTAGACACTAATCAACTGTTTATACCACAAACAAAAATCTGTGATATGTGCTTAAGTCTACATACTTTGATATTTCACCCTCCTTTTTCAATATACTGTATCTCACAGTTACTGTGTGACAATTTTACCATGGGGTATTGTGCTAAGAGAATATTATCTTCTTCATGTTTAAGTGTTGATCATTTCCAGTGTACACATTGAAAACTCATATATGTCTTTGAAAAAATGTTGTCTGCATAGGCCAAGAATTGAAATGCAGTTTATTGGTAGACCTATATGTAACATCATTTAATAATTTAAGAGTGAAAAATAAATTTATTATCTTTTCATTATCATTTTTTTTAATATGACAGTTTGAGATTGCTGTGAATCTGTTAATACCAAACATATCATGATGGCTTACCTGGTCATTATAAAGATTGCTCCAAAGTCAAACCATCTTTACTGTGGTCCACGGCACCTCAATGTCAAATTTCTGTTTGTAATAACTTTTAGTAGTCATTTCTTAAACTCACTTTGTCTTACATCCTCATTAACAAATGAAGGACCTGCCCCTGCTCCAGTCTGTGGTTGTTGGTGAGACCTAAAAACATGTTTGTTGGACACAGTTTGGCTAATTCATTATCTAACCATGTATTGAACATGGTGAATATGTGTTTTATATTAGGGCTAAGTCAACCCTAGTGTCATGGAACATCATAAATTAGTCACAATCATGAATTAGTCATTTATTTTTTAAGTGTACATAAAAACAAATAGATTTTTTTTTTTGTATTTCAGTTGAAAGTACATTTTGTACACTGTACATTTCTTTAAGACTACTCTGAAGGAACTCATCTCACAGTCCAACTTCCAAAATCAAGCTCTGAAGCATGTGGTAAATGCATTTTAACCAAAACCATGAATGTTTCCTAAATTGAATCAAGCACCATATGAAAATAAAGCTGAACACTGAGTGAAAATGCAACTTAGGTATACCGGTAATACCAATAAAAGTCTAAAAGCATTGGTTTTGTGTTGTCTAGCTACTGTGTTAGCTACTGTGACCACCACTGCTTTTTCAAAACTGTCCAAGGCAGGTTTGACTACTTCACAAGCTGTGTGACACACTAGTTTGCCTCAGCTTTTTATGCCTATTTTCATGGGAATATTGAAAAAAAGATGGTCAGTTATTAGATTACATTGTTTTCATTTGTAGCATCGTGTATCATGTATTTTGTATCATGTATTTTGACATTTGTTTCTACAAAAAAAAAAAATGGTCTGTTTAGATAGCTATTTATTGCCTGGTTAACTGACCTTCTCGTGGAATTCAGGATAAAAGTCTGTATGCTTAACAGATCAAACTGTTCCACCATCAGGACAGACCTGTCACACTGCCAAATAGAGTGACCGGGCTCATGATCCTCTCTTCTGCTTACATCTTTCACTGGTTCACCAAGACTTTGATTGCCAACATTGAGCAGCCAAGCGGTTAACGCCATTTCCACCTCTTTACGTGCTCCGCTGCTCTTCTCGTTGCTTTTCTTGCAGAGCCATATGGCTTGCGGACACGCTCCCCATTTTTCAGATAATTTCTCAAGCGAGAGGACAGGACCCAAGCACAAGAAAGATGTACACCCAGCACAATCTCACCCACCCCCACATTCCCATTGCGCATGGTTGGGAGAATGGAACAGTCACTATTGGCTTGTCAGTGTGTCTATGGAGTGATTTTTAACTGATATTGAACTTGAAAGTAAACTGATTGTTTTGTATTCAGCTTTAATTTACACAATTGTACTAAATGGTACTAAAAAGAAGTGCACTCACAGTAGTTTTCAAAGAACTAAATCTTCACAGTCAGGAAAACAATAAACCAAAATGTATCCACATAAAAGTACTATGTAGCTTTTATTTAAAAAAAAAAAAAAGTTATTCCTTGTAGTATTTTGTAGGATATGGATGATGTACTGTGGTTGCCGTCTTTTTTATCAAAAGTACTTCTGCTGACTCTTTATCAAGGCCAGCATTTATTTTGACCATTTATCTTTTACTTCTAACCACTTTTAACCACTTCTACTGTACTGTTTCATTTCGCATAACATATTTCAATAATTATTCGTGTTTTAGCTATACTAGTATATGCCCATGCTACATTATTGTTTGGCCTGTCTATGCTGTTGGCAAAGTAATCACACTGAGAAAAGTTTATATGCTAAAAAATGGGTCATTTTAGCCCATTTCCAGGTGGTTGCTAGGCATGAATAATTCAGCTTTTGTGGATATAAGTGAGATGTTACTGTTAAAAATGATGCCATGCTTTTATAAGATGTTATAGGTGCATAATTGGGAAAAATTGGTCTTGTTAGCCTGTTGCTAGGTGAGTGGTAGATAACATGATGACATCATAGCACATGATATAGACAAGAACCTTCAGGGGCCTAAAATGTATCTGTGTGCCAGGTTTGGTTGCTCAGCTGCTGATGGTCTTGGAGGAGTTTGTGGGCAAAGAAGCAAACAAACAGACAGGGATTTTGTGTATTATAGTAAAATATTTTAGCTTTTATTTATTATCTATTAGATAACTATTTCAGATGTTTATTCACTGATGCTAGCTATCTGCTATACACATTTATAGATGTAAGTTCAGTATTTAAGACTTTTTAATCACTTTTGTTACTGTTATATATGCTATATCTATTTTAGCCATTTTTCATTAATTTTGGCTCACTATTTACTTAAGCTATACCTTTAAGATAATTCTTGTATTAGTTTCAGTTTCCCTGTTTAGTTGCTGACTAGTCTGTGGTCCCACTCAACATGTAGTGGGATATGCTTCTATTCAGATTGTAACTTGTGGTTTTTAGTGGAGCTACATTACACTTTTTATGTATCCACAAGATCTTGATAGTATTTTTTGTGCCTACTTAGTGGAAGAAGACCCCTGTTAGACAATTTCTTTAAGAGGTGCTAAACCTTGAGATAGATTTTATTGGCGTGCATTTGTGTATTTTCAGACTAAAGACATATGTCTTTTTAATAATATACAGTACATCCAGTAAATATCAGTTGATCTATTAGTACTAGGACTAGTATCGCTTTAGTATCTTTATTATGATGTCTGCTTTGGAGCACATTCATCGAAATACAACCGTGGAAAAACTGTTAGCATCGGTAATACTCCAAATTATCCACGCTTCCTATGTTTCAGTTTCTTTAGCCATCCTTTCTGCTGCACATTCCTTAAATAGCTGCATCCTCCCCAACCCTCAAAGAGCTTTGCTGCTGAAAGAGTTAAGACTTCCTCTCCTGGCGTCCCAATGTTGGCAATGCATGACAGCGCCAGTTGACAACTCCGGCTATGGATGACAGATGACAGCAGAGAAGGGAGTGGTCTGGTGTGTGTTGTGGTGGGGTGATTATGAAGATAAGGTGTCCATGGGAGATCTGTGAACACCACACTACACACACACACACACACACACACACACCAACACATCACCACAACCGAGACATTAGCTCAAACACATGCCGGTGCATTCAGTCTTGTATGCACACACACAAACATACATGCATGCACAGTCACACATATGCATGTTCCTCCCAGGCACCATCCCATCTATTTGACACAGTAATTACAGCACACACTGATTCCAATGATGGATGAACTCCCAGTCTGGGATGAGCAGCTTCTCCTTTTTCCCGATCTTGCCTCTGTTTCTCCCCCACGTTCCTCTCCCTCTGTCTCACCACAACCTCCAGCTATGTTCGACACAGAGCTTTAATACCTTTAATGTTGCTTTAGGAGGCTGTGAAAGATAGTACATGAAAACACATTAGAGGATCTTTGCTCTTATGAAGACCTTAGCAAAATAAATCAATGTCATACTGTGTATCATTTAACTGTGATGCTTTATAGGAAGCTATAATATTTTTATTATTGTTTAGAGTGATTAAAAATTTTTAAATGTTGTTTATATCTTATTTAGAGCTATGGCTTTTTTTCTGCCATGATGCTATTTTAATGTCTTGCTAAACATGAAAGTGTTTTATTTTGGTTTCATTTTAGTTTTATTCTGTTATATTAATGATATTAATTGAACCCTAATTTTTTACAGTGTGGAGAGACTTTATCTTATGGAAAATATATTTAGACATTTCACCTAATGCCAGTACTTCCTATGCACATCTCATTCTAAATAAGAATGTAAGTGAGAAGGATTCGTCTACAAGCACATTAGCCCTGTTTTTCTTCTTTTCTGCCCCTCCCCCTTCCCTCATAGTGTAAAAAATGAGAGCACGATAGAGTCTGTATGGTATTCATGCCAGACTGGCATAGCAGCAGATGCTTGCTGGCATTTAATTGAGTTGTTAATGCAGCACACAAAAGGAGAGGCCGCGATTCAGTTTGACTCCACTTCTCAACCGACTGCCCTTTTTGTTTCATTAAGGGGGCAGAGGAACAACTGGCAGGGGGCCAGAGAGCCTTGCTAAGAGAGAAAGGTGATGGCCATCCAACACTGGATGTTACAGTGACAATTATAGCTCTGAGCTGTGTCTCAGATCTTTTAACACTTTACAACTCAGGTTGTATCAGAGAGGGATATCCTGGTCTGTCCAAGTTCTAGGATGAAGACAACAGAGGATAATGCAGATTTAAAATGAGCAAAACAGCAACTCACAGATCTGCCAACCAAAATAAAATGTTGGAATGAAGCGTGTCAAAAGCCTAAAAAGAGAAATTGTGAAAAAGACACAGTGAAACATAAGAAAGAGTTTACTTGTTCAAATTTCTCTCAGTATACACAAACCCTTAACCATGTTAAGGGTATTATGAGGGTCATTTCATACATGCCAGGAATAAAATCTGTCTTGACAAAATAATAAAGACAGTAGCCAGCAATCAGAGTGAGTTCTTATTCTGTTTAAGCTAACAAATGTCCGTTGCCTTCTCATGTTCATTAAGCAAGAAGTAAACAACACTATGGAAAGTTGAAGTGATTGATGAAGTTGTGTTAGATTCGGCTGGCAGTTCGATTTCTCTTTCAGACCACATTTACCTGATCCCCAAGGTTTTACAGATTATTGATTATCCCCCTTTATTTGTTATCTTATTATCTTATCCCACATTTAATTATTCTAGTCTTGTAAGCACTGGACAGATAAGGTTATTATTGCTATTATTGTAATTGAGCACCAATGGTGCAGGGAGGGAGGGGAGCAGGTTGGTAGTGGGTAGGTTGGAGAAAAGGAGGGTTGTCGCCTCAGGCTGAGAGTGAAGTGACACTATAAGAAAGGTCCATGTTGCCCATCCACACAGCACGGCCAGGGAACCAGCCACCCCTGATGCATCAAAACCTGTCAGAGAGAGAACAGACACAGCGAGGTCAAAACAAACGGGATGGGCGACCTTCTCAGCGCCTGCTGATGTCTTTTTCATTAGTCGCCGAGGGGAGCGTTGAGGGAGGGATGGGGGTTGCCGATCCGGTTGACTGACCCAGCGAATTGGCCTGAAATGCAAGGCAATTGAGGATAATGTCATTGCCCACACAAATTAATGCAAGTGCCATAATATAGTAAATCTTGTTATTAATATGGAAGAGGTTCGTTGAGGAATTAGCTAATCTCCTCATGCATTTTATGATCTATGTAAATGTAGGAAGAGGTTGTAACTAAAAGGATGATTAAACTGTCAAGTGTTGGATATGAAATTAGCTTCAATGCTGGAATTCTCAGTCTAACTGTAAGCTTGTGCTGTTTTTCAATTAATGATTGCAAGAGTTCTAACATTTTTATTGTTCTGTTATGCCTACAGAACAAAATAGCCTATTTGGGTATGAACTCCTGTATATCCCCTTTGTAATATTTAAATATCATATGTCATTACATATTTTTAACATAATTATTGACCGAAATGTAACAGAAATAAACAGAGAAAATGAGAATATAAGGAAGATAATTTTGCCTTTTTATTTATCAAAATGTTAGCCAAAAATAATCATTACAAGGTAATGATTATTTCTGACTAACTGCAAGCTAAACATTGATATCTGATAAATCACCAGCAGCCTTTACGTACTCATAAATGCTTCAGCCTTGCATAAGTGGCAACAGTTTGTTCTTTCCAATATTTTTCCATTCTTGCATCCATTAAGTCAAGAACTTGTTATGTAGTTATGTAAGAAATCCATTTGCACAGCACCACAGAATTAAAGGTAATTGGACTAACAATGTATTTTAAAAACATTATTATAAGTGTTTTTATTTACAATGTGCGCCAACATTTTCCTGTAAATTTTCAACTTGTTCCCCTTGTTAAAGTCTATAATTGTCTCATATCCATCTCAGAATGAAGCCAGATCATCTACTGGTCATTTATCTGAACCTTGTGGGAATAACTTGGCATCGACTGCAGCCATAAGTGTTTAACTGTTCATACAGCTTCACATGAATCACTGCCACACAATGGTCTGCCGACCCTCGTATAACTGAAGCCTTTTCCGCCCTGAAATATTGCAAGGGACTGGGGAAAGGCAGTGCTTCCAGAGAGGATGTGAACATGGGCCGTGGGCACATTGTTGGCCTTGAGTCTCACCACGCTACAGTCTTCCAGGGCTTTTAGAGTAAAGGGGGCCAGTAGTCTACTTCTGCAGTTTCCTGTTCGCATGGCTTTTAGACCTACAAGACATCAGGGAACTGGCCACTGTGAAAGAATATTCACGGGAGGCGAGTAAATCCCTTCTTGACGTCAGGGATGTGTTTGGTTTGCGTGACGTGTTGAGGGCTGAGAAATAGGCAAAAATGAATTAGTTGCTCTTCCGCCAGTATGACTCAGCGGCGTCTTTTTACTGTTAGGGAACCTGTTAGTCACTTGCTTCCTTTCGACTACAAGGCCAAATAAATAGTATGTGCTATATTGTAAAAGCCACAACAATAATAAAACTGATAACTTTCAATTTAGTCGTGCAAAAGTGGAATGCTTAAATGCTTAGTAACATTTGTAGGTTTCAGATATAACTGTACCATAAAATAAAGAAATAAAGGAGAAGCCAGGAGGCCTCACATGAAAAAAGAGAGAACTCAGAAACCCAAACTCAGACTAAAATCATCTGAGTTTTGGTTTTTGATTTTTTAAATTTTGTTTGTTTAAGTTAAGTTGCATAGATTAACCTGTGTCAAACCAAAGAAAATAGTTTTAACAGCAGACAGTAAAAATATACTAAAATTCAACATTAAGGACTTTTTCTTCTTTTGCATTTGAACTAAAATGAACAGCTTTTCATGATATCCAGGGTCTCCCTTACTTATGCCAGCATTGCATAAATCTCGGAACAACTGTGATCACTCCAGGAAAGGAAGACATTTTCTTGCTCTGCATCCTTGTCATGTTTGCACATTGGCATGACCCTCTATTGTTATAATGGGGCAGAATGGACCTCTTTGATGCGTTAAGTGATTTACTGACCAGGAGGACATAAACAAATGGTTCATTGAGGACTCTGGGCAGGAAGTGCCCTCCAACTTCAAACAGGGGCTCCGCAAAACAATAGCCTAAGGTCGATTTCTCGCTTACCACATTATTTTCTGTCGCTGAGCTAGGTGGCACAAATGACTGGATTGGACTCTAAATAGAACAGCTACAGTATGTTTTCACAATCATCAACTGTAAATGTTTGTAATTGCCCTCTTACTGCTAACTTTTCACAGGCCTGAGAAAATAATTAGTAAGATTTACTATTATTATTATATAGTCATTCATTTTTTGATGAGCCTTTACCTTTTATAACTATCTAAAATTTGTTCATTTTACTGCTGTAAAGAGGACACTGGTGGCTGCAATTTAAAGTAAACACAGTGAAAACTTGTGAAAACGGTGAGAACTTGTCAACTAAGTCAATTTTCTCCACTTCCTCTACTTAGTTAAAAATCATAATTGCATGTAAATTACTCTCAAAGTCCAAAACTTGTATAGTGTCTTTCTAATGGTGCTGCAAGGTAGTTGAAATACTTTATGGGTGCAGTACAGTCACTGGCTACTATACTGTAAGCCTATGAAACATAAAAAGGAAACACATTTTAATAAGAAAGTGCACTGATCCTTTGGGACTTGCATTAATGAAAAAATAATAATAAAGCAATTAGATCAAACATACCTGACTTTTATTCATTGCTGAAGATTTTTGCTAAGATATGCTTAAGATACTTCCCTGAAACCCTTGACATTTCACGTGTAAACTAATGCTCATAAATCAAACTGTATCATTAATGTCTGTTTCATTTGATGTCTGTACCTCTCACACTGACTTATATACCACTGACTATGCTCACAGTGGAGGGTTAGGTGCTGGGGGTTGCCCTTTAAATCAGCATCCCATTGGATTACAAAGTGAGAAGTAATCATTCATTAACTCCTCTGACCCCCCACCCAATGGATGGGCAGGGGTGTAGATCGAGCCCATTTTCTGTAATCCTCTCTACAGCTGGGTCAAGCCAGTTGACAATGCACATAATGACCTTAAATGGATTAGCTGGCCAAACATACCCCAGAGTTCCTTTTCAATTATGAAATGAAGCAGTTTATAATACAGAGGCCAGTGTGAATAGCAGAGTCCAGAAGACCCCTGGGGATTACATGGTGTGTGTGTATGTGTGTTTGTTTGTGAGAAAAAGAGACAGAGAGAGTGAGAAGGCCTTCTTGATTCCAACCTTCAGGGCAGGCAGGGACTCACTTGGAAAGGTGTTTTATAATGGGAGAGTATAGATGAAGGCTGAGCGAGAGGGAGCTGGTGTGTCAGCATGCATGTGTGTGTGTGTTGTGTGTGTGTGCCTGGGGGTCTCAGACATGTCATCTCTCAATAAGCTCCCTGAGGTATAGACTTTATTGTCACAGTGAAGAGCCTGACAGACAAGTTAATCAATCTAGCAGTTTGTTGTTGCACATCTCCCTTGTTGCCCCACTCGACACACATACGCACACACATATGGTATGTTCTAGCTTCAGTTGTTAAACAGCAGGTGGAAATTATCTTCTTGTTATCTCAGCCTTTTTTCACAAAACTGAA
>VUQS01002178.1:12416-26716 GCA_015108495.1 Heterochromis multidens | reverse complement strand
CACTTTTGTTGGATGGATTTCTAAATAGATACACTTATCAATTTTCCAATTAATCTACAGTCAGTAACATAACAACATGATAACATGTTTTTACAATTATTTTCATCTGCCCTGATTGGACATATATTTTAGAAAATACACGCTACTACAAAACCAAGCCACGTTGCTTCCTTACAGTGAAGCATGGTGGTGGTAGCATGAAGCTACAGGGGTGTTTCTTAGAGGCAGGGACAGTGAGACTGATTAGAACCGAAACAAGGATGAACAAACCACCCAAATCCAGGCTGAAGAGGCTTAACCATGAAACTCAAAGCTGAAATGACTGAAACCAGAGTTTCTACAAACAAGTGAATTAAGGCGGTTGTATTTTGTACAAGAAATTTGAGTTTGTTTTTTAATAAATAAGCAAAGGCTTCTTAAAAAAAAAAAAAAAAAAATTGGAAAAAAAAAAAAAAGAAAAGAAAAAAGAAAAAGTGAGATAGGGTCTCTGTCCTCTTCTCACTGGAAGGCTTAACACAAAAAGTGGGAAGTAGTTTGACATAGAAATAATGAAAAGCAAGAGCTCTCAGGTTTGCAGCACAATTATCAGCACACAAAGAGCAGCACTGGACAAAAGCTGAATGACTGGTTAGTTAGGGTTGTCTGGGTAAGTTTAGCAGTTTGTATTTTTGGGACAACAACAATAATACTTCAGAGCCATGAAAGCAGTCATTCAGTGAGTTTTTGCTCATTGAATAAAAACCCCAAAATAAGGTTCATCAGGCATCCATTTTCATTTTTTTTCAGTTTTAGATTTTCTCTATAAACTAAAGAATTTAGAAGCAGTGCTCATCGGCACATTGGACGTTTTCACAGAAAAACATTTTTGTTATGCCAACAAAATTGCAAATAAACACACCTTATATTATAAATAAAACCTACTTCTTAAAAAATGTGTTCAGTTGTAACAATAACCACTAATGATAAGGCATGTAGAATGATTTTTATTTGTCATAATTCAGCTATTAAATATAAAGAGTGTCTCCTGTGTTGTTAGTGTTTGATACTACTGTTTTTAGGTCTGACATTATCCAGAAAGTGAGCCAGAAATTTGTGGATATAAAAATTGGTGAATCATTTATGTTAATCAAAGACACTTCCTTGCATTTTCAAATGCTCATAAAGGGGCTTATATAAAGCAATATTTGGCTATATGGGGAAAAACAGGCTCGCAGAAAGAAAAAAGAGACAGAGGGAGCTTTCTTTTTTTGAATTTCATTTCAAGATAATATCACTCATTGTTCTCATGCTATTTTCAACTGAATCTGAAACCGAATAATCAGACTAGGCTGCAGTTCTTTGGCTCTCCAAGAAAATCCATAAAATTCATTCATTCCTTTCTGGTTCTTAAGCACATCTGTGCGTGTACTTTCATGAGCATGCATGTGAGTACATGTATTGTACGTCTGCAGAGCTCCTTTGCTGCACGTTCAAGTGTTACATGATCTAAGTGGTTTTTGAAGCACAGCATAGAGTTGACCGCAGCAGTGTGCTGCATTGTGACAGTTTTGATTAATTTGATAATGATGACCTATCGTGGCACTTTATGCAAAGGTAAGCACAGCTGTCTGCCCGGGTCAAGAGGAGTAGGAGGAGGTCATGGTGTAAGAGAGTTAACTTTGTTAATGGAGACACAGCCAAAGAGGAGACAGACCAAGGACAGGGATCAATGAAAGAGTCTTTTAATGAAAGGGACAGTAACCTTTAAGGGGAGGTCATCATAGGTCATCACACCAGCACTGTCAAAGACTCCAGCTTGTCTTTCATTCATATTTTCTTTCATTTATTTTTCCTTTTCTTTTCAAGTGTGCTTTTCTGTACGTGCACACATCTTTTATTGCTTTTGTTGCATCTGTCTGTGTTTTTTAAATAATTTTGCAGTTATTTTTTATGTTTGACAGATTAAGTAAAAAATGCATAACTTTAAATAAGAAAAACTGTAAGGTTACTTACAAACAAGTAAAAAAACAAACCAAAACAAATTGCTATGTTTTTTTTTTTCTTTTATAAATACAGTTCCTGAGCTTGAGTGGAAAGCTACCATTTCCCGTTGAACTTCAGCTCAAGCTGTGAGAGTTTTTTACTCTTCCTCACTTTCTTAACTGGAAGGAGACGAGACACCGGATAGCTATCCGGGCCGGACAGTGAGTCATCCTTTTCCAGCTTCAACTGGAACTTGAACCTTTAATCCAGAGGATCTCAGAATCCGGAGAGTTGCAGATTCCTTATCATTTACATTAATCTCAGGAATTTGCACCATGCTATGAAGACACAGGCTCCACTTACTTAACTGACACAAAATAGGGCAACAGCTATGATGATACTTTACTGGTTTTAGCTTCACAACCATATCATGCACTTGGTTGTAAATAATAATGTAATAAGATTGACAAGGGAAACAGATGTCAGCCATAACGAGATTTAATTTGTTAACATATAATTAACATAATTTTAGGTTGAGTTTGTTTTTTCCAAATTTAGACCCAAATATATCAGCCACACAAAAATATTATTTTGCCTTTTACGTATAACAATAGTGTCGATATAATTTGATGGACAGTTTATAGATTAATCCTACCTCGATTCAAATAACAAAGCTACTCCGGGTTAAGAGTTTACAGTATTATGACCTCCACACTAAAGATCTGCAGCTATCACCTTCAACTAAAAGTTCAAACTCATCTCTTGCCAAGTCCTTTGAAGTGATACTTACAGAATAAAAAACTCCAACACTCGGACATAAACCATGCCAGGCCCTGTACCAATGCTGAAATTAATACCTGTTCCAAAGCTAACCCCTGAAATGACTACTACTTGCACTTAAATACTGAACGCCGCTTACTGAACTCTATAAGGCTCACCATGAAAGAAATCAGCTATCAGAAAGAGTAATTGTAAATAAATCTTTTGCCTGCATTTGTGGAAAAATCTGGATGAAAACGACGGTGAAGGAAATCAAATCTGTTCTTTGGAAATGCTGCATCAAGGTAATTCAAGACAACACAGCAGCTGTAAGGATGACATAGATCGTTTCAAAATACCTCTTTTTCCACATCTCGATATCAGACTGCTGCGGCTGCAGGAGATTTCTTTACCAGGAACCAAAGAAAGGGGCAGCTTCTCCTATGAAGCTCTGTTCTTTTGATCACAACCACATTGAGTGCAGCAGAAGTCGTTTATGGGATTTATCGCTAAGTTACTCCATCACTTCAGACTTCACTGCCTGGCATACATCACGTTGTAACATGGATTATTGTTACAAAACCAAACCAAGACATGTGTAATATATAGTATAACAGAAAGAAAAATCAACATATCTTTTATAAACTAATCCTGAGTGCATCTGTTATTCTAGACGTAAAAGTGGCATTCGAACTTTCTTCATCCACAAGTGTTAATTGCTGTATTAAGAGTACAGACTGTAGACTTTTTTATGACCTGATTACATGTTCCTCTCTGTGACACAACATACTGAGCCAGGAATGTTAAGTCAGTCTCAGTTTGTGAAGGGAAAAGGGCGGTCGGGAGGTTAAGGTTTCCCAGAATAGTGGAGCTTTGTAAACGGCATGCACCGGCTCCATTGCAGTAAGTGTTTGCTAATGGCAAGGATGATCCCTTCCTCGCAGCAAGTATTACCCGTCATTACAAACATGGATGCCTGTTAGATCTGAAATGTTTACTTGCTGTTCGCAGACTCTGTGTTGTTACTATTACATAAAAGGTATCAGCTGCTTTATCAGAGATTCTAGTATTTTAAATAACAGAAATTACAAATGTCCCTCTGTGAAATGTGCTGTCATAATAGTTCCAGTGGTAGTTGTGTTGCTTTATTTATTATTAATATATAATAGAAGTGGGGGCATGAATTAATTGCTACAACTAGTAATAGTTTTGGTAGCTGTTGTAAAACTATTTATAAAATAAATATGCAATTCTCCAAATCCCAAGTGATTTTTAATAATAATATGGAATACAATACAATACCTCCAATCTGATAAGGCTTCATATTAAAAATGTCAGATGCATATGTCTAGATATCTAACTGTGAGAAATTTACAATTATTTTGACGTTATAAACTGTGGCTGACACTTGACTTGTTGAGAAACTGAGGATGTTTCCTCCTCAAATGTAGGAAGAGGATGGTTCTGGAATAAAGCAGCACACTGCTTCCATTAATGTCTTTTAAAATAAATTTGGACAGCCTCCCCTGGCTTAGGCAGAAACTAGTACATATTCATAATTGGCATCCCATATCTTACCTGTGTTGGTCAGGCCCATATGTTTAACCTACTGGTCCTACCAACTGGTTAATGCTACATTGTAACAAATTGCTGTAAAAACTACAGGCAATTTTATACAGTAATGAACTATTCTTTGAACACAGCTATATACTGTAAATAATGATGTGTCTAAGGACAGAATATTGACAGCAAACTACTATACAGTCATAATAATCTTATATAATGCAGTATTTTTTAGCATTCACTGCAAAGACAAATAATTGATTTAATAGTGTTATAATGGTTATACTGTGGTTAGACACTGATTGTGTGAAATTATTGTGTTTGTGTGACCGAGAACAATGTTAAGTGTGATTTATAGTCACTGCACTGGATCCCCACAGAGCCCACGCCATAGTTCTTTGCATTTATACTTATGCAGTGGTGGTTATGCATTCCTTTGCAGTTATGAGTAAGCAAGCTTATTTTGTTGGATTTTAAGGTAATGCATATTGAACTATAGTTATTTACTGAAATGAAGACAATATACTGGCTATTGCATTAGCAGTATGAGTGAAATACATACACTGTATTTGCATGGCATATTACTACAATGACCTACCTATGACATTTGGTGCACTATAGTGGAGGCTAAGGCAAAGGGTATCTAGCTAATGCAGTATTATAAATCAACCTTTAAGGTTTAGCTAGCAATAGGCCACCATGATCAAGGCTCCTGAAACATTTAACTTCCAGCCAGTGTTCACCTTCAGGTGATGCTGATGTTGAATAAAACAGCACTGTTCCAAAGGGGTGTCCATACAAGAAGCGATGTGGCAGAGATCATAGAAAGTCATTGACATTGAACAGCTTCAAGCAATGATGAGCAAAATAACCACTAACTCTGGCAAAGTGTGCCATCTGAGTCAGATGTGAGCAACTGAAGTGTGAAGGGTGTAAACTAAGCAACTGGACCTTGGAATGTCCACTAGCCAACAGCTACAAAGCGATGCACACTGTGTATCACTTTCTGTGTGGGTGCCCTTTAACTGTATGGCACAAAGGATAGAGGAAGAAAAGGTCATGTTATGTCAATGTGTCAGCTCCCATATGAAAAGAAACTAAATTCAAGGTATGTTGTTGAGGATGTGTAGATTAAGTCTGTTTAGAATAAGAAGTTGTGTTTTTATGCATCTACAATATTGCATTCTACCATACTAAACTTGGTTTATGGATATTACAGTAGGAACACACAAAAAACATTATATTGGTGATTAAACAGCTGATATTATTATACTTAGCTCATTTTCTTTACACCACAATAGTCCAATTTTACAGCAAGAAGGTGTTTTTGTAAGTTGGAGTAGGAATACTGTAAATTAACAGTTTTATGCTGGCAAATCTCCCTGCCAGCTTATTGTAATTTAACAGGGAATTTCTTTAAAGTGCACAGGAGCTCTGAAACCAGGATTAATTAACTAAGAATTCCTTTTGTTGTTAGGTCAGTGGTCTCATGGAACAATCTCCAATATCAACAAACATCAAAAGGCTTATACCTCCCTGCAGCCTCAAGACTATGTGGGAGTATTAGGGCCACAATAAGAGAAAAAATATTAGACTGATTTGTTTTTTATTATTATTGCTAATTTTGAGAATAAAGTCAGAATAGTATAAATCTCAAAATACTATTTCAAGTTTATTCTCATAATAGTATTTCAAATTTGATTTCAAAATAATGCTTCAAGATTTATCTAAAAATTTTGACTTTATTCTCAAAATGAACAATAATAACAATAAAAGATACTTCTAATATTTTTTTTTCTTAATGTGGGCCTAATACTCTGTTGTACAAGACCATTATCAGTAACTGCTATGACTGGCTGTGAGCCTGCATCTTGTTTTGTGTCAGTTTCATTAACTGGCTTTTCTGCTCCTGTGTATTTTTATTACTGAAGTATTTATAGGGTATTGCATAGGGCACTAAATCAAATAGCCTTCATGAATACAGTTAGAAATAAAAATTATTAGTCTGATAAACATCTGATTTAGATCATAGAGAGTCCCAAAAAAATCACTGAGAACCTACCAGAAATTTCTTTGAGGCAGTACACTACAGGGGCTCTGCAGGGTGTGATGCTGCTGTGTAATACTAATCAACAGCATTACTGTTTTTTGGATTTAGTATCTCCACTAAAACAATGAAAGAATGTGTTATTACCCTTGAATTTTAATCAAAGTAGAAATATATATCATGAACATCGAGCTCTTTTGGTAGATCTCAACTGTTACATGTTTTTATTTAGCAGCAGTGGGGGTAATTCTGTGGAAGCAACTCTAAGTTTAGAAACAAGCTGTGTCACCAGGCAGGGACCAAATCACTTAACATTTATCATTTGGTTTACAGTCTCATTTATCCTCAACCTCTGAGACCACAAATGGAGATTTCTAAATTATACAAGAACCAGGGAACCTCCTGAAAGTTATGATGGCCATTGAGAAAGCAGGTTAAATCCAAGATAGAGGGCCAACCTTAAATACAAAGCAGCAGGAGATGGAAGAGTTGGCTTTCAAAGGGAGATATATGGCCAGTACAAGGCCAGGATCAGTTGCTTTGGGAACTTAAAACCTCAGATGACAGTGAGAGCCATTTCTAATATTAAGATGAATAGTCTCATCCTGGCACCAGCCAGCATGGTTGGAGTTTGTCTCATTTGATGCAAATGAACCAAATCACTGTGTGTTTAGAGGCTATTTAAAAGCAAATCACGGGTTTAAAGTACAAGGGGAAAATGGAGCAGTTTACATCAGAGAAAAGTAAGGAAGGCATAACCTAAGTTAAGTAAAGTTTGATGTCCAGTCTTATCACTGCTTCTTGGTAGTTATCCATGTTGTTGATTTTAGCTTACAGGCTTAATCCTTTACTATTGAAGAGGTATGACAGTGTCTGCCTCACCTCATTTTAGGAGTATACCACTGTGGCAGGTAAAACCTCCCAAATCAATAGCACATATGGTCCACATTACAGTGGGAAAGGCCTCCAAAAAACCTTTTTCTCTCAGAGTGGCTCACAACGATGACAGACGTGTTCTGATTCCACATATGCTGAAATGTAGAAAGCGTTACATGGCCTCTTTGATACAGGATGATTTATAGGGCCTTGACACAGTTGCAAATGTCTTTGGAGAGGGCACGAGGAGGCCTGCTCTGCAAGTGGATAGTGTCGATCAAATCACATTCAGGACCAGAACAAAATGGTTTGCATTTCCATTCAAAGGTTATTGTTTTTTGTCTCGTTTGTTCATTGTCATCAAATGCCAAGTTTCTCTTTCTTAGATTAAAAAAAAATCGCCTTATGGATATTCAGTGCCTTTAAACTGACAATGCCATCTGGAGGAAATAAGGATTTTAATTGAACTTCTCTCAGTATTCTTGTTGTGCACAGATTTCATGCTCCAATTAGAGAGGGTTGAGGCAGATACAGGCAGAGGAAAAAAAAACAGCAGACAAAGCTCAGTGAAATCTGCCCAGTATGCATCAACAGCCCTGCCAAAGTGCTCTGCATTACAAAATGAGGTTGGCTGGGGTCACTGTCTTGTGAGGTATAATTATATCGTAAAACTAAGCCTCTTGCTTCAACATAATGGTAGATAAACAGAGTCTGATTTGTGACACCTCTCAAGTTTGAATCCGGACTGATGCAGCTAACTCAATTAGCAAATGGGGGATCAGGCAGCCCCTTAATATGGATTGGTGGGGATGAGCGAACGTGTTACCAAAAATTAATTACCTATCAAATTTCTTGTGGTCATCAAAGTACCCTAGGCTAATGGCATAGCTAAATCCACATTCAACGAAGCACTCATGTTCCATTAGAAATGTCGGTCATTTGCTTGACAGAGTAGTACAGTAATCTTTGCTGTTGACTCACGCCCTTCAAAAAGGCCCTAGCATGCAAATTAGGTCTTTAGCTATGTCTTTGGGAAGCAGTAATTTGGTTTAGAAGGCATACATAAATATTTGAGTACAAACTCTTGGTCATTCAGAACACCTTCAAACAAAACAGGAGGTCAATTAATTATGTACAGTTAGACCTGACAAGCCGCCAACCCCCAGAAGGACATAAGTGACAGCATGCAAGCAGAAGCTTAATGTCATTTTGCATCTCTATTACGCTGTGCTTTATTGAATAATACCTCAAACTTGTGCAGCACTGACAATCAGCTTATACTAGGTGAAATTACTGCATGCCACACCCACTGATTACTTTACTGGCTTTATTTGACATGTTGTTCAGAAGTCAGTGAAGAGGTTTTATAAAGGTTAAACTTACTGCTAAACAGAAATCTCAAGTAAGCAAGTCTCCTTTATTAGCTGGTAACCAAATTTAAATGGCTGTTTTTGACTCTTGTTGTTAAGTGTCCTCTTCATCCCATTTAAAGTGGTGTGGAATCTGCAATATTCACATGCAATTAACATATAATTAACATAAAAATGTCAATATAATTCCTAAAATCCTCATACTGTTAGCATCTCTTTTTAGAGTGTCATCTGTGACTTTGGCACTCCAGAGGTTACAGTGTGATCCAGTGCAAAAATTATAATCAAAAATGAAATTGGTATCTGCCATAGTTTTCTGAA
The DNA here is from genome assembly GCA_015108495.1 of Heterochromis multidens. Taxonomy (NCBI): domain Eukaryota; kingdom Metazoa; phylum Chordata; class Actinopteri; order Cichliformes; family Cichlidae; genus Heterochromis; species Heterochromis multidens. Next base: position 17,818 of record VUQS01002178.1, on the reverse strand, counting down.
ATTTTGGGTTGTTTCTTCCTTATGTATTGTAAACTGGGTAATTTTCATGTGAGAACAGAGCTGCTGTTTAAATATACCATCAATGTTATTTTAAATAACCAGCTTTCTTATCACACCAATGAAATGATTATACTTTTTATATTGCAGTTTATAGTTTAAGTCACAACTCCAGCCTGAGGAGACGAGGCTAAAGGTCACATGCAACTGCTTTCCAGCCGTGGGTGCAGTACACAGGTACGGTATGGCAATCATGTGTAGTAACATGAGCCTTAACAGTAAATTTGCCATGAAGGCTGAAGAATGTGAGTCTGGGCACTGTGCTGTGCTGGACTGAGTTTTCAGTCAGAGGGTGCATTCATGGATCCTGTCAGAATCCAGTTGATGAATAAAATCATGACAAAGGCAAATGAAGTATCGTGATTATTTATTTATTTATTTTTTTATAGTTTCCACTCAATACCAATTTCTTTTGAGCTCAACAGTCATTTGTTCAACTTAGAAGTACTTGACAGGCCTATTTTTCCCATTGTCGGTGAGTTTTTAAACGTTTGCATTTTCTCATGCACTTTAGCAACTTGCAATTAATTTATTTAAAGACAAAGATAATATATATGTATATATGTAATATAACACAATAAAACATAAATAAATATATATAAACATAAATTCTCCAGGGGAGAGTTCAGAGAACAGGAAGAACATTTAACCTCCCTCCAACTCACAGTTTACTGTAACTGTCTTTTATTAGACCTCTAAACTCAACTGGCCTTTGAGCCACAAGCACTTAAGTCAACATCAGAATCCATACCAACATCAGACAAGTGAAGGGGACAAAACTAAAGCCTGTAGCTGTGAACACAATGTAGTCCTCATGCTGGCAGGTTGTTTGTTTACATGTGGCCTGAGATAATTAGCCCAGAAGTAATGACTCCTCTCTGATGACAGCCACTGAAACCTGATCCCCCCGTGTGACATGTTCTCCCCGTCACTCTCCCCTGCCCAACAACTGCAGTGGGGTTATTTTTGCCCTGGCTGCTAGCTGGGCTAGCCTGGCGCCAGCTCCTGGGACCCAGTGAGCTAAGGGGTTGACAGGGCCAACGCTGCCATTCGCCCCTTAACCTCCCATGCTTTGCCAATGCCAAACAGCACCTGGAATCCAACATGGAAAACACTACCATTACATTCCCCATGCACAAAAATGAATGAGCGCTGCACTGATTCCCCACCATCTATGCTTCCAGTGAGCAAAGAAAAGAGTTTTATGAGATGTACACAAATGAGAGCATTTCGGACATCTTTTAGATGGTGATATGACTTATTTCTGCCTTATTTTTTGGAAACTATATTAATACTATTTTAGTATCTTTTGGCTCATGATTTACCTTTGTTTATCTTCTCAGTGCAGCAGAGTATTTAATGGATAGCTCTTTGTTCTATTTATACCATATATAAAAGATGGCCATAGGCACTGTGACATCATCTATTTGCCATCGTGGTGTTTTGAACCTGGATGTGATGAGCAAGTGGTGGATGTGGCTGTGAAACTGATGACACCTCATTCTTGAAAAATAACTTGTGATCGACAAATCGTTAACCAATGACCAAACCCTGGATAATCCACCTTTCTAGCTCTAATTATAACCATAACTGATAGTTGTTTTTATTAAATATCACCTGAAACTCACAACTGATGACATAAAAAAACATAGCTATGAGACATCATCAGCAGAATCTGTTTACAATATATGTAAAGATGAGCTCCAGACACCAGCCAACAAAGAAGATTCTTAACTGCACAATAGAAAATCTTGAAAAGACTACAGTTAAAGTGCCAGTATATAAAAATCACTGTTGTTTTATTATTTTGGAAATGTTGACTGAGATCAACATTGTCAGCAAAAGGTAGTTACAGAAAACAATACAAGTCAAATATCACAAAATATGCCACAGAATCAGAATTTGTGATTAAGATGATTATAAAATTATTAATATAAATTTCTAATGTGTTTAATACATTTCATCCTAAAAATGACTGACTTACCTAATTTGTTAACCATATAATATCTGAACAGTCTAAACCAGTAAAGTACATGAGACTAAAACACTGAAGTTCTAAGACACACTAAAGCACAGATTACATGAAGAGAAAAGGTGCAACCGAGGGAAAAGCAGCATTTTTTAGCCTTTTAGTTGCGGGTTGAAATTTCTGAAATTTCTGTCCTGCTGAACTGAAAGGAGTCAACAAGTTGAAATTTAACAGAAGGAAATTGACATTTCTCTAAAGAAAGCACAACTGTGCAAATGTGTTTGTTGTAGTGTTTCGCCGTACCCAAAATTGGTAAATTAATACATTATTTACTTTGTTTTTTGTCTTAAACCTGTATAGGAGTTTGTGAGCTGTCAGATGGCAGTTTAACCTATCTTAACTTAAGCTTCTTGGAATGACTTGATCTCTCGTCTACGTGTTTCAGAGTGTTTGTTGCAGTGACAAAACCACATAAAAATCTCTCCTGTTCCAGAGGGCAGCACACTGGGACAGGGCTTAACGAAGGCCACATGGCTTGAGCTTCCTTTAATCTAAAGCAAACAAGCACAACATGGCAGCCATGCCACCCTGGCGTACTGCAGCTTTAGAGAAAAAACAATAATTTTCCCTGAGCAGCTTCAGAGCTTTGCTGCCAGGCAAGTGCAAAGGCCTCACAATCCACTGTACTTGTAGAGGGTGAGGGACCTGGCCAGCTCCTAGTCACTGAGTCAACAAGCAAGGGACGCATTTAGAGATCCTACAGTCTTCATGTGTCCGTTTCAAAACCTCTAACTGCTTCAAGCAGAGCTTCCCAACAAATCTGAAACTTTGAAACTTCCACCGTAATCTAAATTTGGAAGCCGTTACACGAGGAGTTTAGATGACTCAAACAACAAGGAATGGCATTGCCCAAGCAGCTAAAAGACAGCATGCCACAGACATATGTCTTTCTTTTGAAGATGATCCCATATCTCCGGTTGTCAGTTATCTTTTGGTTCCTTGAAAAACATTTTTTCACACAAGTTAAATACATGGGCACAACCAATGATAAATGAATCATCTTTCTAGTGTTAAAACAGAAGTGTTATGTAGTGCAGGTATATTTCAGGAGTGGTTACTGAGCTTGTTGAGTGTTGTGTATTTTCAAACAATGTATAATCCACTTTCCCACTTGGAACATTAGGGAAATAGAAGCAGATATGTGTACCAGTGTGTCACTTTAGAGTGTAAGCCATGGCCTCTATCTTTAAAGTGTCTCATTGATATATTTTTACATTTTCTGTCACATGAACACCATTGGAGTTCTAAATGTATAACTTTTATTTGTGGCCACAACATGACAACAAAAATAATTTATGCCCAGTGATTTATTTGGTTAATCACTCCAAGTCATAATCTACTGTAGAAACTGGCACGGGGCAGGGATGTTCAACAAGTATCTCTTTTCCTCTCAAAGGTTTAGAGGTTACATCCTTACTCCTGAAAGGCAGACACTAACATTTAAAAGGCCTAAAGGGCTGAAGGGTTGCCACTTGTGACCTCCAAATGGTATTCATTCCTTGTCGGTCTTGTGTGTGAAACATTTCTGTTGACACCCTGCAATGTGGCGTTGATGAGTTAATCTAGCAGCTGAGTGTGTCCTTTAACTACACCCGGCCCCCTGTAGATTTTCAGAAGAAAAACACCCCTTATCTCCACGGGAGAGGAGGAAAACAAAGATCCCGGTGGCTGTAAATTCACAGGATACCAGCGTAAGTACGACAAAGCGTGGCCTTCCTTGTATGTGGAAAGCCCTATCATGAGTCTGAATTGAATTGGTCTCTGGCCCCACTCACTGAGGATAACTGAGGATTTGGAGAGCATTTCAAATCTTGTGTTGGAGTTTTAATAGGTAAAACGCATCCACTCTGTAAGCAAGACTGCAAGGGCAAAAATCTCATGTTTAGATTTAATAGAAACTGAGTTGGATAAGGTTTTCAGGAATTCACAATTGGTATTGCTCTGTCACTCTTGAACCTCATCCCCTCAGCCTGCAGGTCCCAGTGGATTCAGCAGGACTGGGTAGCTTTACTTTAACCATCCTGGATGTGTTCCAAGGTTGCCTGAGATCAGGACAACAAAAATAGGCTTAGAGTATGCTCAGCCCTGAGTATGAAATCCACACTAAGGCTCTCTGCCTTATTGTATGTGTGGGCCACTCTGCGGATATCGCTTACTTCTCCGAAGCATCTTGTATCCTGGGCTTATTAGACAGCCTTAATAAGGACATCTGACAGCTGAGGCAAGTTCTTCTCGAACCATACCGATGTAAGTTTTAACATAGTGTTGAGGAGGCTGCTTTGACATCATAGACTGCATGACTGAAAATGTTTCCATTGGCAGAAGTGTTATCACCAAAACAGGTATACTAATGTTGCTTCTTGGTCAAAATAAGCATGTAGAAGGATAATACCATCAAATAACAAATAACAGCATAAATGTAGAGTGTTATTCCCACACTTCAAACTTCTGAATATAGAAAGTCCAATTCAACAATGCTACATCTACATGAACAACTCTATTCATATGGAAGTTTACAGGATTTGTCCAATGACTGTCTCTGTCTATTTTTCATTGTGGGAAAGTCCAGCTCATCCTCACTAGGGGTCCTGCTCAGAAGGGAGGGTGAGATTGCACGCAAGCTAGATCTGAAGGTGGTAATGACCAGTGTATTCTTTCACACTGACAGCTCCTCTGACATCTTGGAATTTATCTCTTGCAGCAGATTTTCATGGGCTTAAGACAGAAACCTATTTTCCTTATGGTATATCTTACTTACTGTATGGGCAGAAACAGCTGTACATGGAGACCCAAGTGGGGGAAGAACAGCACATTTGTTTATACTTTGACACATCACAGCTACAAGAATGTGCAGCATCAAGGTCCTCTGCAACTGCCACAGTTTTTCTTTACAAGGAAATTGATTTGTTTATGTCAAGCCAAAGATGCAGTAAACTCCTGAAGCCTGCAGGGTTTCTTACTGACAGTTTGACACCTCCAAGGCAAAGGTGAATGGCAAGTGTGGCGCTATCAACAGCCCTAGCTTATTAGCCCGCTGCTTTGACACTAGATCCTGAAGGCTTATTATGAAGGATGAGTAATGTGAGCCAGAATAAATCAATCCAGCCCTGTCTTATAAAATTCTGTTAAATCAGTGTGATGTCTTAAAATGCAAATTATGCACACCATGCAGGAAAACTGAAAGAAAACCAGGAGAGGCAAGCAGGGAGTGTAAATGTTGAATTCAGGATGGTGGATGTGTTAATATAGTAAATGGCAACACAAAGAGACTAGGCTGACTAAACAACCAATACAACCAATGCAAAAAAAAAAAAAA
>VUQS01002178.1:0-12396 GCA_015108495.1 Heterochromis multidens | reverse complement strand
GGAAAAAAAAAAAAAAAAAAAAACAAAAAAAAAAACCAAACCAAAAAAAAAAAAAAAAAAAAAAAAAAAAAAAAGCCTCAATGCACCTTTTAGATCACCTAAAAGGTACATTGTGCTTTTAAATGATAGATTTACCACTACATTTTCTTAGGAAGTATAAGGTAGAATTAGAGTTCATTTATCTTTGCAACTGCACTGAGTGTTATAGGTAATAATTTACATGGTTCAATGAGTGTAGTCAGTTAAAAAGTTAATTTATTGAAAATGTGATATTTTTGCATGCTCTGTATTGACACTTATTAATCTTCTTGTTTCCATGTATTTCAGGTTTCGTAGCAATGATGGCCAAATGCCAGAACGTAAAGACCGCTTATTTCTGTTGCAGCCCAGTTGTTCTTGTCTTTAACACACAGACACTCAAGACACAACTTGAGCCCATTTGTTATCTGTTGCCGCCGCACAAGTTATTTAGCCTGTCAGCAGAATGATAAACTCTCCCCTGCCATGGGTGTCACTTTGACAGCTAGCTCTTGCATTAGCCAATAAACCTATAAGGTGGATGGGAATGAAGAGTTTCATCTCCAAAATAAGACTTCAGCCACTCTGACAAGTGACAGTTGCACTCACAGAATGATCAATAACAGAAAATGAAAACTAATTATTGTACCTTCTTGAGACTACAAGGTTATCTAAGCCCTAGGTTTGGAATAAATGGTATCAGTTTTACAGACTGGAGCTGACTCAGTAACCATCAACATAGATATACTGCAGTAAGCCTCTTTAGATATTTCTATAAATTCTTTGGATTACTGTGAAATGCAGTGAGCTGTATTCAGGTTCTGGGTTTTGTACACAGAGAAGACTTTGTGCCTGGTACTGCCATTAATCACAGTTAACTTGACATTGTAGGACTTCTTTATTGGAGGTTAGAGTTGGATGTGGGGTCAGAGGAAGGTCAAGGCAACAAGTTGTGTCTTTACTTATGCATATTTTAAAAAAATGTTAATTAAAAACTCAAAAACATTTGTTTTAATTTATTTATTAGACTTATGTTTGTGTTTTGGCATACAGCCTGAGCATCAAAATTCCTAATTACATAGGCAGGGTTGTCAGTGTCCTCATCACTCAATAAAACTATAATGGGATGTTTTGACAGTGACCAATTACTTAGAAGTCCCTCTCTTTCATGACCCTGTCTTAATGAGGTGATTTTTGGGATCCTGGGGCCATGGTTTTAGCCCAGGGAGTAAGTGGTGCGTTACTCTTCATGCTAGCTGAGTGTGGAAATTGCCACCTCTGATTGATTAGCTTCCTGTCACCAAGAGGTTATGAATGAACTGCCCTTCTTCAAACTCCTTGGGATGTCCTCACGAGCAAGCAACTTAAGAAACTCCATTACTGCAGTTTATCTCTCTCTGATTTCTCACAGTGGGAATCTATAGAGAACTGGCAGCCAGGAAGTGACAGCAGGAGCAGGTATACTGAGGACTACTTTAAATCTCAGGGTATCTGAGATTTAAAGTAGTTTAGTCTAGATTAATCTACAATTAAATCTCCTCTATATGTCATATATCATCTACTTGTTGATTTTTTTGGGGTAAATAATGTTCAAGCATTTAAATTCTTTTTATATGAACAAGGAAAACCAACATTTATTTAATTGAAAATTCCCTGCATAATTTTAAAACAACAAGCCAGCACAGAAGACTAACTACCTCACATGTGGTACAAAGTTGTCTTGTAAAGTTTGAGGAATGGCTTATGACATTGCCATATTCAGCTGTTGCTTTACTTTAAAAATGTGTAGAATGCCCTCTCTGTTCCTGTAGGCACTTTGAATAAAAGTGTCCATCAGATGGCTAACACTCTGAGGAGTAGTTAAGCTCACATAAGTGGAAAAGAGTTGGACCGAGCTGTCTCTATTTGGCAAGATGTCACAGTCCTGCTCTGTACATTTGTTGTGACCCCAATTCTGGCTGCTGCTTTGCTTTCCATGCATTCTGTGGTACTGCTGCTGCTGCTGCTGCTTTCCCCCAGCTGGCAGCTCAGGCTGGGACAGACACCAAGCTGAGGTCTGACCCCTGCTGACAGAAATGAGGTTTGTATTTAAGACCTGTTGCTGGGGTATTACATTTAACATTAGCTTCTGGTCTAACTCCAGCCGGTTAGATACAGTTTGCCTGATCCAGCATGAAGTGCTAAATCGGTTATTGCTTTGAAAAATGTTGCCACGAGGTGAGGGATTAAAAAAAGAAGGCATGCAGGAACTGTAGCAAGCACATCACAAGTCTGAGCATATGTGCATGTTAGAGACGCAGGTCAAGTTTATAGCCTTGTGCACATGGACAAGCTTATATTAATGTGTACATAGTCACCCTTTGTGAATATGTGTTCTGCTGTGAGTGCATGTGTTCTCATTTGTTTGTTTGTGTACAAGTGTGCATTTGAATATATGTGTTGTTTTCAAAGCATGTTGCCATGGTGTCAAACAGTAAGAGAAGTTGTTGCTGACTGATCAGCCAACTGCTGGAGACACTGGAGGCCCCATAGGGACAAGGAGAGGAAACAAGAGTTGGGACAGAGGAAAATCAGGGAGAAAAAGAGACAGAAGAGAATAGAGTACCAATCCACAAGCTGAGGAACACATCTCATTTATAATCACTCCGTTAAGTGTCACATTATGGCAGTAAGCTAATGTAATGTGATGAATACAAAACTGGACTACTACTGTAGCTGACATTTTTTCCCAACTTCTATATGCAAGTATCAAATAACATGCTCTGTGATGTGCCTGCCAAGTGTTAAATATTGTTTAGCTTTTTACGCCATGTCTCTGCCAAACGCACCATGGATTGTGATCATGTTACTTGTAATTTACAAGTCAAAAACTAATATGCAGAGTGGAATTTTCAAGATTTACACTTTGCATAGGCAAAAGCTAGTTTTTATGATAAGATGTGAAAATTCATATTTTTTTAGTGTTATACTTCATCAAAATATAAAGTATTCAGGAGTGAGACAGCTTCATGTTTATGGTGACATTAAGCCAAAAATAAGTAGCAGTATGAGTACAATAAAAAATAAATAAATCACACCATTGTTATTTTCCCAAATATGCTACACTATATTGATATATCCTGTGTTCAAAATCGCAAAGCTGTCTGGTCTGATATATATATATATATATATATAGTTTGGTGGTTAAAGGCTTCAGTGTATCATCCAATTACAACATACATAAATATGTCACTCAGCTACCTTTATAAAGACATCATTTTCTTTTGGGAAGTGTTTGATCAGCTCCCTGAATATAACATTTTTAATTTAATTTCAGTTCTATTTATATAGCGCCAAATCACAACAACAGTGGCCTCAAGGCGCTTTATATTGTAAAGTAAAGACCCTACAAATAATAGAAACCCCAACAATGAAACTACCCCCTATGAACAAGCACTTGGTGACAGTGGGAAGGAAAAACTCCCTTTTAACAGGAAGTAATCTCTGCCAGAACCAGACTCAGGGAGGGGCAGCCATCTGCTGTGACCAGTTGGGGGTGATATCTATGATCTTCTCAGTGCAGTAGTTGCTGTTCTGTGTTTCTCTTAATTCTTTACTTCTTTAAGAGTTTTTAATACAAAACAAACTCTCCACAGAAGACCAGTTCAGCTTGGAAGTTGCCATTTTTTTTTGGAAGAGGAGAAGAGTAAATGCCCACATATAAGTCAAGATGGAGGGCATCGACTGGAAGAATGGAGCCAGAACATAATCATGTTAAACTGCTTACACTGTACAATTTTTCCTCTGAACAGTTTATATAAAGGTTTAAACAGTCCTTCAAAAATGGTTAGATATTTTAATTAATTTGCCTTGTTTTTCCTGATACAGGTTATGTATATGGACAATTTTTATTCTGTTTGCTTTTCCCTAGCATCACCAGCAGGTCGTATTTTTCCTTGTGAAATGTAAAATGCATAATCTATTCTTGATTTACTAATGCTATAAGTTCTATGGCCATCTGTAACCAAATGTAAATCTATACGACCAGATATTCTTAACTGCCATTAAAATGATAAAAATAAACCTGCTGAAATCATCAGAGCATTTTAAATGGCTTTATTTATGGGGAAAATTTAGGTCAATATTTGCTTTAGTTCCTACATGAGGACAGTATTTCTGTTTTGCACCTGTGCACCTGAAAGAATGAAAGTATGTCACACTTGTCTTTACAAATAGACATGAGCTTTAGCTGAAGAATGATTTGTCCTTTCAAGCCATGCCAGTGTATGTGCTATTAAATACATGTCCTTTATATTCGTCTCAAACTATGACATGAATTACAAACATGTTCCTGACAACTACACAACAAGCTTAGCAAAAAGCTCTTGTCACATTTCACAATGTACCACTAGTATGTTGTACTGCAAGGTGGAATCAATTATAGAACCACAATAGGAATGTTTCTTCTCTTAAACAATTTTTTTTATTATTGCTACACAGTATTTAATGTAATATGTTTCATATATTCAGACTTATTTATTTACCTCAGTGTGCCAATATATACTATGGACTGTAAAGAGTGTTTTAGATTACAGTTTCATCTATGCACTATTGCACTTGGCCATTAAACTAAGTCTAGCAGCCTAAAAACTTGTAATTCAAACTTGTTCCTTCAGTCACGGTAGGGTTATTAAAGTAAAACATATTCATCTAGTCTCAACTTTTTCATTCATGAATTCTGCTTCTGATTTCTGTGGACAGATCTTCTCATCATATTTGTGAAAATACTAGTAATGTAAAAATACAATGTTGAATGTGGCCATGTGTGGGAGAAGAGTTTTGTAATGGTGTGGTCCAGTTATGGTTTGATCCCATGCCATCTGGTGACAGCCTACTGAGCTTTCAGCAGCGTTTGGCCCAAGTCCATATCCTTACTTCCATCGTACCGATAATGCTCACTGTCTATTTATACAGTGCGAGCAAATGGCCATAGCAGGTTTCGGCACATGGCATTAACAAGCAGAGATGTTTGAACAAAGGAACCCATGGATATGAAGTGCTATGTGGTGGTGAAAGGCAGCTCAGGGGGATGTTTGAGATAACCTCCTCAGTGTTAGAAAGTATGCACTTCCTCACAATGGAGCAGGGGATGATTTTCGTGTGTGTTTGTTCTCCTCATTAACCCCAGAGACTGAACACAACTGGGGCAGTCTGCACAGTACATCCCCCCTCGCTAGACTTCACCCGATTTTTGGCCCACCTGGGGTTTGTGCACAAGCCAGACCACCTTCGGTCTTCGACACGCATTGTTCACTACTGTATTGCGACAGACCCTGTTTTACTACGGCTGGACTGGGACATCTGGTCTTACAGAGGCTGCCACCTGTTTCTGAGGAAGGATCGTTCACAAAACTGGGATCCATGATATGCCCATTTGTTGGCTGCATTAGTTGCAGCGCATCATGTGATGTGACAGACTAAGCTCTGTACTCAGTGCTATCTCAAATTTCCCATTAAAGATGAACAGAAAGAATGGGTGAGGGGGTGTGGGGCAGTTAGGTTTTTCCGTTTCATATAATACGTGTCACAGTGTACTCACATGGGGCCTGATATGGAAACATAACAGTGGTTGGTCTGTCTGCTTTTTAATTGTAATGCTGCAAATGTGAGGTCAGGTCATACCAAATCAGTTCAGCTTGAGCCAAAATGTACACTAACTGAAAAATCTGTCTTTTTTCTGAAAAGAAGAGTGACTACTCTTTCTTTAGTAGGGGCATAAATGAGGAGCATATAAATTGCTCAAGGACACGTGCTGTCATGAAGCTCAGTCTGTTTGTAAGAGTGCCTGCAAGCTTAATGTGCAACCCTGCTGCCTTTTTAAGCCTATTTATTGATAAAACCCTGTTTAATAACCACAACTATCAGTTAAACCTGCATAAAATAATAAAAGTGCAAACATTAAATTGATTCATGGAATCATTTAAAATAATGTCATACATTTAAGGTGCAGGAAAACAGTTAAAATGTATAAATTAATGTAAGCCAGTCATTAACAGGTATTACAAACATCTCCTGACTGATTAAAAGCATGATAATAATTTATAAATCAAGCCAACTGTGTTTTATTAATAGACTTAAAATATAAAGATTATATTTAAAACACTTAGCAAAAGTAATGGCCTCTTGCCCATCGTTTCAAGACTCTGTGTCCAGATGTGCTTCGTAACAACAGCCGTGGTGCTAATAAGGTGCCAAGATAAACAGCAGGACAGCATATGAACAAAATACTCTATGCCAAAGAAGGAGGGAAAGGAAGGCAGAGATTAAAAAGGCTGAGACCTAGGCCACATCCACTTTAACTCAGGACAGAAAAATAAGTCTCTTTTTAAAGCCGATGCAGACACAGATATCACCTTGTAGTGTATTGTCTCAGCGGACGAGTCCAAATGGTCACGAGAGATTGGAGCATCTGCACCAAGCCTCTCACTCTCGTTTTGATGATGAAATTTGTGTCACATTATTTGGAAGTTCACGTCCAGAACAGTTTATATTTTGGAATTGAAGTGCCTTTATTTATATATTTTTTTATTTAAATCGCATGGGCCCTGTTGACTTCAAAATGCTGTAGTATGTACAGGGGTGATTCAGCAGTTTTCAGATAAGGCCTACAGCCTTTGATTTGCAATCAGGAACTAGTTGGCCCCTGTACATATTACAGCATTTTAGTTCAAATAAATAATAATTCTCCTTTGACATAACCACCAATTATTTCTCTTGGGCTACCCAGCCCTAATAGTCTAATAGTAACATCTGCAAGGTATTACATATTTTCGTGTTTTGTTAGGCTTTCCTGACATTTTCTGTGGTAAAAAAAAAGAAGCTCCTATATTTTTACTCAGTAACCTGTGCCTAGGAGCATGGCTGAAAAGATGTGATTCACTACTCTGAAAAAGTCTGCTCCACCTGTAACTATTTCCATCAGTGATGTCACATCATCATCATGTACAAACTAAGACATTCACTTCACTAGAGAGTTAAACAATTAAATCACTGGAGAAAAGCAAAAACAACATTTTCAAACTTTTGTTAAGTCAGTGAGGCAAAGATATTTAGCTATCCATCCATCCATCCCTGCTGCTTATCTGGGTCCAGGTCATATAGGGACAGTAGTATCAGAAGAGATGCCCTCCCCTTCCCCGGCCACCTCCAGCTCTTCCAGGGGGTCAGCCAAGAGATGTAATCTCTCCAGCATGTCCTGGGTCTGCCCCTGGGCCTCCTCCTGGTAGGACATGCCCAAAACACCTCACTTAGGAGGCACCCTGGAGTTTTAGTCAGTTATATTCTGCAATAATTCAATAAAATCAAATTATTAAAGTATATATTAAAGTATTAGAGTTAACTTTGTGTAAATTATGAAATTCAGTGACAGAACTACTGTGTAAAATATTGGAATGACTATAACAAAATCCTGATTCCTGATCCTGTATTCCCAGTAATGTCTGCATTACAAAAAAAAAGGGAAAAAAAAGTGGTTACAAGGGAATGTGTGTATTTTTGTATATGCTTATAATGTGTCTGTGTTTCTCTATGAGACTCCTCACTGGTAAAGTAAGTTTGATGGCAGCTGTAGGGGGGCAGTAAAGGAAAACACATCAACTTCCTCTCTGTAAGTAAAAGGCACACTCTGAGGGAAAACGATTGACTTAGAGGGTGTTTCCCATCGGGGGGTAAAAACAACGAAGAGCAAGAGTTTCTTCACACCCGTCTTGTTAATTAGCTTCCCAATGGTGCTCAGAAACTTTTCGCCTCACCTCACTCAGCAGGGAGGACAAGGGGAAATGTCTTTCAATTCACAGGAAGGACTGAACCACAAAAGTTACTGCAGATCAGTCAAGTGCCAACTCTCGCTCTCTGTTGTTGGACAAGAGCTGGAACAAAGTAAACGTATTAAAACAAAAATTAAAAAAAATCAGTGACCACATCAGTCATTGAACCATGACATTGACATGACTGAATGAATCTAACTGTATGGTACACAGTATGACACTTTAAAGGGGTAAAAAGTAAAACACAAGTAACATTTATTTAAGCAAATGTTTTTCATTTGTCAATTAAGGAAAGCCACATATTAAATTTAATAAAGCACATAATTTGGTTTAGCCTAACTTTACTCTTGTTCAAGTACTGTATGCATTCATAATAAGGTCCATTTTTCCTCATTGTCTCCCTCCCCATTCACTAGGCTTTTTGAAACTCTCTGGAGTGTCCCCGCATGTTTGTGATTGCTCACAATCCCTCTGCTCATTGTTTTTGGCAGAGCAGCTGCTCTGAGATTCAGATATCATCATTCAGGCAGGCAGATAGGACATCAAGACATTTCCTCCCAAGAGTCTGGAGAGCACAGAGAAGAAGAATGTGAGATGTATTTGTTGGACACAATTTGATAAAGAGCCCGTGTGTCAGTGATAGTAAAATGCCTCCCAAGTGAATCCTCTTGCTATGCTCACCGACTCCCCAGACTCTGGAATACAGTTTGGGAGCAAGACTGCTCCCTGTGATTTGTTTGAAATCAGACTTGGTCTGACATGGTCACATAGCACAAAACTATATAAAAGTGAAGTTAAGCATTATGTTGAAAAAATATAAAGAATTATGTATTTAATTTTCTTATGATTGTCTTTATACTGTATGTATTCATATTTGGTTATTGCCAAGCTTATTTTACCTTTGTAATAATGTGTCAAAAAACAAACAAAAGAGGAAATATAATACATCCGACAGACTCTTAGCAATTAATCCCATGCATATGTAACAACTTAGTAGGCTACAGTTAGTAGGCTACAGAGAAGAGGACCACACATTTAGTTCAGGGTTCAAACACATAGTTTGAACTGAAACGTGTCAGGGTTCTAGGGTTTTGTCTTGTGTTTGATCTTTGAATTCCTGTTTTGATGTCATTGTCTAGTAATGCTGAACTCTTCTTCATGTATTATGTGAGTTCTGGTTCCTGTTTAATTTTTAATGGAGTTTTATTTTTGTTTTTGTTTTACTTTACTGTTTTAGTGTTTTTATTGAGCTTCAGTTCCTACTTTGAATTTATTGTTTGTTATAGTGTTTTTAGTTCTCTTGTGTTTCCCTGTCTTTGTCCCTTCTGTCTCACCTATGTGCGCGTACCTTTCTGTTATCGTGCTTAGTGTGAATCTTGTCTCTAGAGTGAGTTGTCTTTTATTTCCCGTTTTATTTTCAAGGTTAGCTTTCTTTCATGTCTTATTTCTTTCATGTTTTATTTCCTCCTTTGTGATTCTCTGCCCTAACCTAATTAATTTCACCTGTTGTTGATTGTTCTCACCTGTCCTCTGCTCCCAGCTGTGTCTTATCTTGTAATGAGTTCCCTGTCTATTTATAGCCCTGTCTTCCTCTTTGTCTTATCATCTAGGCCCTGTTCCAGAAAGCAGGTTTATTGAAAACTGAGTTTGCAAACCCTGGGGTGAGAGAAACTTAGGGCTTTCTATTCTTAAAACTCTGAATCAGTTATAGGGGTAACTTAACCTGCTTGCTAGCAGGTTTTGCTCAACAAATTCAGAGTTTCTCTCTGATTCCTCTCCTCCTGTTGCACGTGTACCAGTTGACACACACATTTTGTTTTGTTTTCGCCTACATGAACAAAGAACATAGCAGGGCCCATTATCTTGCCGAAGTTTACATCTATACAAACACTGAACTACCAGTTAGACATTATTAACTAGATCACTTCTATAATAAATCAGCTGTCAGTGTAAGACGGCAATTTCATCATGTAGTTAACAGCTCAGAATCTACAGGCTAAATCTTTCTCACTCTGGACAGTAAGGCAGCTGTCAGGTTGTCAGTCAGTTTCCCTGCCCAGTACATTACTGTAGCAATAAGTGTTTAAAAAAAACACTGATCAGTGACTAGTCATTTGTTGCGTTGTAATCGATCACACTGATGGAAAAATGTTGTTACAGTTGGGATCTTGTTGGAGACTATGTGAATGAGGTGGGAATGACTTTCAGATTTAAAATTTGGACTAAATGAAGTTTAAAGTGAGGGTTTGAATCCAGGTTACACACAGTCTGTGTACTGACAACATTTCATGATGAAATATGTTCATACTTTGCCACATCTGAACATGAACATTTTTAAATAGATGTGTAAAAATGTGAAATTTGACATTTTTTCCACTGGAAATGACCAAAATTAGTTTTACTGGCTCTAACCAATATCATATCTATTATTAAACTGTCTTATCTGTTTGATTAATATTATAATCTGCAGTTACTGTATTTTGTCCCTGTCAAATTTACAGCTGGAAAATTACATATCAGATATTTGATATTAAATATCAAATGAGTGGAAGTCTTCAGTACTAAGATGATCTGCCAGAGAACAAAAGGGAAGCTGGGAGTGTATAGACAGATGAGTAATGTAATGTACTCACATTTATTAAATGCTTTTCTAGTCTTACTGACCACTCAAAGCGCATTAGACTACAAGTCACATTTTAAGAATACATTCATAAAACGCTTTAGTCTATATACCTTGAGCATGTTATCTACCATGCATCCATGGCCAATTTAGAATCACCAATTAACCTATCATGCATGTCTTTGGACTGCAAGCATAGGGACAGCATGCAAACTCCACCCAGAATGGCAACAGAAAGAGATCAAACCAGGAAACCTCCTGCTGTGACGCAACAGTTCTAACAAAGAGCACCACCATGCGACCCTTAACAGGCTGATTAACAACAGGTGTGGAAGAAAACAGGTGGGAAACAGATCAAAGGGTGGAAATAGAACTAGCTAAAGTGCAAGGCAAACAGGGACTACAAAATAAAACAGGAAACACAGAACAAACCAAAATATGACAGCATACAGTAACTTTCAGGCATGCACTCCTTTCCAGTTAATGTGATGCCATCTGAACATGTCTGTTTCATGTATGAATGAAAACTCTAGTTACTTTTCTGTCAGTCTCACAATAGCAAACTTACTGGCTCCATATCACTTTCAACATGGGCCAAGTCTGAACAGCGCCGTGTCATACTAATGGATAGTCCCAAGGTTACCACTGCACATTTCTCTCACGCTCAAGTTGCTCAGCTCAATTAAAAACATGACTTTTGAAGAAAAATTTAAAAACCAACAGCATATTTACATTTAAATTGTTTCCCATTTGCAAGAACAATAAAGCATTTATCTACCTTCATATAACTCAGTGTAACACCATGCACACACAAGAACAGATAGACCCTGATTGCAATAATAACAATGAAAATAACTAAACATTCAGAATTTGCAGCAATGAGCAAAATCCTTCTTGTGGTTTTCATCATGATATTGTGATATGTCTGAAGACAACTGTGCAGCTCAGGTGAAAGTGACCTCTGATTGAATGACAGGATGCCATCACTTTAACAGATTGAAGAACTATTATGTATACCACTTATATGAAAAGGGCTTATATGTAAGAGAACATGTGTTGGATGAATATTTGCACATGCATGAGACTGCAATTACAGATGCATGTGTATGAATATTAGTTTGAAGCAATTCAGGCAGCTGCAGTACATCTGTATTGCTTGCTCAAGTTTAATCAAATCATCCAATAGTAGTTTTACATTTTTTTTCTTCAAAACTGCAGCTAAATTGGATCATCTGTCCTTTTAAATCAGATAGTTCACATTCATTTTTCTATACGTTTTATATTGATCAAAGGCTTGTCTGGAACCTTATTGCATCTCTGCTTATTGCATTTCTTTATTTCATTTCTTTCCATGTCAACATTTGGCCCAATCTACAGAGGGACTGTTTCGTGGAAGGACTCATCAGATGGGAATCCAAATCAATTTGTCAGGTCATGTTTGACCGACTCATTACTGGCGGTTCGATTAAAAAGCGGAGTGAGCTCAGGTGACTGACAAGGCAGCTGAAGCCATTATGCAGAGATTTGGGATCACATCCCAGCGTTAGATTGCTATTCCCATCCAGAGGCCTCCTAAAGTCATCCATCATAAGGAATTTCATTTTGTTTCTTAATGTGGGCTACGTGTTGTTTTGCAAGCCACAGAAATGATCAGAATTTGGCCAGAACAGACTGTAGACCGAGCGTGCTCAGTTATTGTTATCATCAACAATTATTGTCTTTCATTGATTTGGCAGGAAGAGAGTGACTGGCTGTGTTTAAAATGGAGGCGTGTTCCCCAGAACGGTGCCAACACTGGGCAAGATCAAATACTCAAGTCTGTTTCCTTTGCCAAGGACTGCAATTAAAGCACATTCCACTCCAGGTTTTAAATGTCTCCAATATTTCCTTTTAAACAATTGTGGAAACAGTTTGGATTATTAACATGTGTGTCCACTCAGTTCAGCTCAAAAA